>JASDQU010372516.1:76196-106819 GCA_032191745.1 Picea mariana
GATCTTTGATGATAGACAAAGATTAGACATTTTCAATTGGTTGTAATTATCTATCTGAAGACTCCACAAATTAATCCTGGCTCCTAAGAGTATGGGTACTAGGGATAATCCTCAAGAATCACCGATCACACCAGTGTCCAATACAGAATCAATCCTCAGGAAGGGAAAGACGATTCAAGGTCAAACTTCAAATCCAAAAGGTAATCCTTTTTCCAATTCTGGAAAATCTACTGCAGAAAATTTTGAGTTCTTTTCAGAGAACACTGATGATAAAACAGTTGTAAATTCTGTAGAAGAGAAAATTATTTTCGATCAACAGAAAAATCGTAGTGATGATAAAAAATTGATAGACTATAATTTGATTGAAAAAACTTTAGAAAGAAGCCACAGTTCTTCTTCCCTTGAATATTTCCATTCTCAGCAACAAGTAGACCACTTGAACATTTATACTAGCCTCCTTGTTGTTGAACATCTCCTCCAAGAGCTATCTGCTAAGGGTGAAGAAAATTTAGCTGGCCAGCTTGCAAATTTTTACAGAGCCTCTTATCAGACCTCTTTCCCATTGGAAGATTCACCTCTTTCACATTCCTCCAGTGTTAAAGACTTGAAGAAGAAACTATCATTTTCCCCACCTCTGACAGTCATGGCTGCACCACCTCCTCCTTTGACCAAGATGCAACAAATATTGGCTGCTAGGTATGCACCACTCATATTTCCAAATCCAGTAGCAGGCATGCCAACGGGAGACTATCAGAAATATATGCCTAAATTCACAGGCGAAGACG
Organism: Picea mariana; assembly: GCA_032191745.1. Lineage (NCBI taxonomy): Eukaryota > Viridiplantae > Streptophyta > Pinopsida > Pinales > Pinaceae > Picea > Picea mariana. The sequence goes on from JASDQU010372516.1 coordinate 76,982, forward strand.
ATGTGTCTGCTGAAGAACATATTGAGGCTTTTTACAGTTATGCAGAGAACCTTAATATTGAACAAGAAGATGTTTGGACACGAGTCTTTGTTCAAAGCCTAGATGGCCATGCCAGGAAATGGTTCAAAGAACTCCCTGCTGGTTCCATTGCCGGAATCGAGAAATTGGATGAGACATTCTTGAAACATTGGGGTGACAGAAGAGATTTTGTCTACTATATCACAGAATTTGGCAACTTGAGGAAACAAAGTAATGAATCAGTCTCTGATTTCACCAAGAGGTTTAACTGGATGTATGGAAAAATACCAGCTGAGATAAAACCATCGGATGCTTTTGCCAAAATCACCTATTCTAATGCTTTTGATTCAGATTTCTGTTTGTTGTTGAGAGAAAGGAGGTCACCAACATTATCTCTCATGCAAGATGCTACCCTTGAGGTGGAATCTAATATTCTGGCCTCTTAGAAATGGAAAGGAGATTCTGATAGGAGAAGACCAAAGAATGAAGCATCATCTTCATCAAATGCTGATCCAAAACTTGATAAGATGGAAAAGATGCTAGAGTCTCTAACCTCTGAGATCTCTAAGCTCAAGATTGAAAATAAACAGCCTGTGAAGGGTAGAGGCACTTATGATTCTGGAGGCAAAAATCCTAATCTAAATCCTAACAACTTTAGAAGGAATAATCAGCCAACTCATATCCTGCAAAGAAAAAAGAATTCTAATGAAGATCAGAGGATAAAGGTCCCTCTTCAGAATGTTGTGATGGATGATGACAATGGTGAAGATCAAGAAGATGGAGAAGGTGATATTCATTGTGTTGGAGAAGAGACATGGAAGTCTTATCTAACACAACAAGATTATGAGGAATCATTAATGACTGAACAGACAGAAGATGATCTCCTTGGTGATGGCACAACAGAAGATAAGAACAGATATAACCTCCGATCTAAATCTAATGCTGCTCAACAAGATGCATCAGCCTCTCCTAAAAAGACTGCTGCCCCTGTTAAGCAGAAAGACCAGACATCAGAAGATCAACCAGCAAAGCCTTCAAAGGTGAAAGCATCAACTCCTCCCAAGAAGACTGTTTCCCCTGTCAACCATCAAACTCCAGAAAGTCAGCCTCTTGTCGAATAGCCAAAAAGTCAAGAAGCCCCTTCAAATCAGGTAAAGGTTTCTGATAAAGATGCTGATAAGGTTCCATATTCTTTTAATTTTGAGGCTGAAATACAAAAGATTAAGATTCCTATTCCTCTAGTTGAGTTGATGAAAAATGAAATGTTTAAAAGGGATATCCTTAAAAATTTAGATCCCCAATCTGTATCCCTTTCTGCTGATATCCTCAACATTTATGATGATAAACCTACAATTACTCTGGGTCAAATGGTAGAAGACAGAGATGAAAGTTGTCCTCCCTTTTACATCTCTTTAAACATTCATGAGAAAACACTCCATAATTGTTTGTTGGACTCCGATGCTTCTCACAATTTGATGCCAAAGGTTGTCATGGATGAGCTTGGGCTGGAGATCACCAAGTCTTATCATGACCTTTTCTCCTTTTATTCTCAAAAAGTAAAATGTCTTGGGATGATTAAGGATTTGGCTGTGACCTTGACCCAAGCATCAATGAAGACCATGGTGATGGATATAGTGGTGGCTGACATACCTCCAAAATTTGGATGTTTACTATCGAGATCGTGGATGAAGAGATTAGGTGGCACTCTTCAAATGGATCTCTCTTACGCTACTATCCCTGTTTTTGGTGGGGTGAACAGAAGGCTTTACAAGGAATCTCAATTGGCATATGTTATCAGTGACGAGAAAAATCCATCCAATCATTCTATCTATTCGGTCGACACAGATATGGGATCTTATATTTTGCAGATTGATGATTCACATCCTGATACATTGCTGCTAAGAAAGCCCACATATCAGATCACAGTTCATCCCACAGAGAAAGCAGAAGACGACCTTTGGACCTTGTTCTTTGACGGTTCTTGTACTAAGGATTCAGCTGGAGCAGGAGTGGTATTCATTTCTCCCTCTAAGAAAAATTCTCATTTGTCCTTTAAACTTGATTTTAAAGTGACTAATAACATTTCTGAGTATGAGGCACTACTTTTGGGGCTGAATGCAGCCAAGGAGAAGGGCATTAAAAAATTGCAGGTGTTTGGAGATGGAGATTTGATTATTCAGCAGGTGAATAAGTCCTTTCAAGCCAAGCATGTCAGGCTGAAGGCATACAGAGATGAAGTGTTGAAGGCAATTCGTGATTTTTCATATTTTAAAATTGCATTTGTACCTAGAGCAATGAATGAATTGGATGATTCATTGGTTGTGTCCACTTGTGCATTCATACCCCCTCTGCCTCATAAATTATCTTACGAAATTCAAGTTAAATATAGGCCCTCTCTCCCTGATAATGTAAAATTCTGGAAAGTCTTTGAAGACGATGTTGAACTCACTAGATTCCTTGCAGTTATAGATGAGTTTGCAGATCTGCAGATTGATCAGGAGAATGAACATGACCATGAAGTTGATGAGCCAAATTTCAAAAGAAAAATCGCAGCACATGAAATAGTTCAATTGTCCACCAACAGAATTCCTAAAGGTTTGGTCCCGTTGGAAAGGTTGTTCGATAACAATGATGTGGCTGTCAAATTGCAAAGTAGGGAAAAAGAGTCAGATGTTTTGCAGTATAATGTGGCTAGTGAAAAAGATCCTAAACATGTTAACTTAGCCTCACATTTGACTGAAAAACAAAGGGCTGATTATGGAGAATTGCTAAAAGAATTTGCAGACATCTTTGCTTGGCAGTATGATGATTTGAAAACCTTTGACAGAGAAGTGATTCAACACAAGATTCCCTTGAATAAAGACACCAAACCATTCAGGCAGAAGCTTAGATCCTTCAATCCTTTGTTGCTGCCTACAATGGAAAGAGAAATTAAGAAACTGTTGGATGCTCGCATTATCATTCCTCTCATGTATTCAGAATGGATTGTGAATCTTGTACCTGTCAGAAAGAAGAATGGGGAGATCAGACTCTGTGTAGACTTCAGAAATTTAAATAAGTGCTCTAGAAAAGACAACTACCCACTGCCTAAAATGGAGCATATTCTGCAGAAGGTGTCAGGAGCGAAGGTGATGTCTTTTATTGATGGGTTTTCCGGATACAACAAGATTGTTGTTCATCCGGAAGACAAAGAACAGATTGCTTTTACCACTCCATGGGGTACGTTTATGTACGAGAAGATGCCCTTTGGATTGATGAATGCAGGAGCGACATTCCAAAGGGAAATGGGCATTTCTTTCGTTGGGGAGAAAGATAAATTTGTCCTGATTTATCTTGATGATATCACTGTTTTCTCAAGCAGCCACGAACTTCATTTGCAACACTTGAGAAGAAAATTTCTGAAATGTCGAAGGTATGGCATCTCTCTTAATCCGAAAAAATCTAATTTTTCACTTAAGGAAGGGATATTACTTGGACATATTGTTTCAGCTGACGGGGTTAAGATTGACCCAAAGAGGGTAGAAGCAATTAAAAATCTGTCTCTTCCTAGATCAAAGAAAGATATTCAGTCTTTCCTGGGAACTATAAACTTCGTCAGAAGGTTTATAGTGAATTTTGTTGAACTCACAAAGCATATCACTGCTATGTTGAGGAAGGACTCTGAGGTAAAGTGGACTGAAGCAGCCAGACATTCATTCAATGCCATCAAGGAAGCCATCACAACAACCCCTGTTTTGATCAGCCCCGATTTCTCCAAGGTATTTTACATTTTTTCATTTGCTTCCAGTGATACGATCGCAACAGTTCTCTTGCAGAAGAATGTTGATGATCAAGAGCAACCGGTTGCCTTCTTTAGTAAGGTCTTAAGGGATGCAGAGGTAAAGTATGAGTTGTTGGAGAAACAAGCATATGTACTTGTCAAGTCACTGAAAGCTTTCAGGGTCTACATTCTTCAGGCAAAGGTAATAGCTTTTGTTCCCTCCAGTTCAGTTAAAGATGTTCTTGTTCAGCTTGACATTGATGGAAAAAGGAGTAAGTGGATAGCTAGATTGATTGAATTCGATGTCGAAATCAAACCAACAAAACTAGTGAAAGGTCAGGGCCTTGGAAAACTCCAGGCAGAGGAAAATTGCAGGCTGCTTGACATAAATCTGATGAGTATTAATGCAGAAAATGTTATGTCTTCAGACAACAAAGAAGGTGAGGGAATGCAGGTTTCAGCTCATTTAGTTGATTGAAAATGGTACAGTCATATTATTCAGTTTTTGCAAACTTTATCAGTCCCATCAGATTTGACAAAGACTCAAAGAAGGGCTTTGAAGCTCAAAGCTATAAATTTTTGCATAAATGACAATTTGTTGTTCTGGAAAAATACCATAGGTCTATTGTTGAGATGTGTAAATCAAGAAGAGGCAGCCAAGGTCATGGTTGAATTTCATAATAGTGAATGCGGGGGACATCACTATTGGAAAACCACAACACACAAAATCTTAAGATCTGGCTATTACTGGCCATCCTTATTTTCATATGTATATTAGTTTGTGAAAACATGTGACAAATGTCAGAGATTTGAAGGTAAACAACAGCTAAAGTCTCTTCCTCTCAAACCTATAGTGGTCACAGGGCCTTTCCAGCAGTGGGGCTTGGACTTCATAGGTGAAATTCATCCGCCTTCTAGTGGTCAGCATCGGTGGATTCTAGTTGCCACCGATTACTTTACAAAGTGGATTGAGGCTATTCCCACCCAGAACGCCAATCATACTATCATCATAAATTTTCTACAGGAAATCATATTTGCCAGATTTGGCTGTCCCAAGAGATTGGTCACTGATAATGCTGCTACATTCAAATATAAACACTTGGTGAAATTGTGTGAAGAGCTGGGAATTCAGCTGGTACATTCCACAACTTACTATCTGCAAGGGAATGGTTTAGCTGAGTCATCTAACAAGAGTTTAGTCAAAATCATAAAGAATCTTCTTGAACAAAATGCCAGAGGATGGGATTCCAAACTGAAGTTTGCCTTGTGGGCTAACAGGGTAACATGTAAGAAATCAATCGGTACATCGCCTTTCAAGTTGGTATATGGTACTGAGGCCATATTTCCTGTTCAACTTGCATTACCAGTTGCAAAGTTCTTACAAGAAACTGATTCTGAACCAAGTGATTTGACCAGGAGAATTCACAATTTGGTAGAACTACAACAAGATAGAGAGCAGCTCTTGGAAAAAACAGAATTGCATCAAGAAAGAATCAAAGAAACTTTCGACAAGAAAGTTAAATCAAATGTCTTCAAAACAAGGGATTTGGTTTTGAAGTGGGATGCAGCAAGGCAGGAGAAGGGGAAACACGGAAAATTTGAAGCTCTCTGGACAGGTCCTTTCGTCATAACAGCGGTGTAGCAGAACAATACCTTTGTTATCCAAACTCTTTTAGGCGAGCCAATATCAGGTGGCCCTTTCAACGGGCACTTCCTGAAGATCTATTTCTCATAAGGCTTCCTTTGAAGCCAGGTTCTTCTTGTACATATTTCCTTTTTCAGTTCTGTTTTCTTTATTTCTGTCATTCAAATAACTCCATGCCCAATGGTACTAGAAACTATTTTTCAAGTTTCTGTTTCAAATTGTAATAAGGCTACTGAGTCTAGCTAGGTTCTTGGTCACCTCGCAGGGAGATGCCCATCCCAGTTGGAGCCAAATGTTAGATCCCAAAATGAAACCATCCTTTGGTCGAGTTTTGTGGTGGATAGCATGGCTATCGGTAGTTTCCTCGTTTCATTTTAGAGTTTTTATAGCTGCAAAACTTAGGTTCTGGTTTTTGTATTAGAAAATAATATGACCCATAAAGGTCTTCTTTTCAAAATTTTCATAATTCACTTTCAACGGCTAACGTATGTCCAAAAGATGAGTGTTAGCTGTGGAAAGTGGTGAATTTCAGTAGCTAAGGAGTGTCTCTCATAGGTCCTTGCGCTGGTGAAAGTGTCGAACTCCAAAGTATCCAAAGAAGCAGGGTCGCGGGTCGTGCGCTGTTGAAAGTGAAGACTTTCTGCAGCTATGGAGCGGTTTTTACAAGGTCGTGCACTGGTGAAAGTGAAAACTTTCCGCAGCTAAGGAGCAGTTATTAAAAGGTCAAGCATTGAGGAAAGTGAATACTTTCAACAGCTAACGGGGGTTTTCCACAGGATCATGCGCTGGTGAAAGCGGTAAGTATGCACATCTAACAGGGGCATTTTCCATGGGCCGTTGACTGAAGAAAGAGAAAATCACGTGCGTGATATCCACGTTTCTGAAAGAAAATGATGATATGATCATCCCACATCATGCAAATCCAAATCATGCGCTGATGAGAGTGGGTAATGATGGAAACTCAGTTTTTCACGTCAAAGTAGGATCACGATACGGATCCTATCCAGTGATGCATGTTGCACACTCATGGCACTGGAAATGGCAATTTTGAATTCAGTAACTCAGGTACAGAGGTTGTACCGTCGGGCTGACAGCATCAAGTCAAATCATCGCTTCCATGTAATACATTGTTCACGAAGGTTTGTAAAGTTTCTAATGTTTCAAAACATAGCCTACTCCCAAAGTGCTTTCAACAGCGCAGAACCTCGACTCGACCAGCAGTTGTATAGGTTACAAATTGTCGGGATCTTCGAGTTATAGAATGGTGAGGAAACGTAGTGGTGCTCTACTCAGGAGAGAGCTGGATAGCCTGTCCTTTTTACAAACACACCCCAAAGTCCAGAGACATTTTTCAAATGCAAAGTGTATTGAATTCGTTGAGAGGTTGCAAATTGGTTGCCACCAGTCTACGACAAAAGCTTTTGCCAAGACTTTCGATGGGAACAAAGATCATGTTGGGTCCATGGAAATTAGAGTAGATGAATCTGTCATTGCCGTAGCTACAAGCCTACCAAGAACTGGTCAGAGATGGTTTAAAACCACTGCTCCCAAAAATTTGGATTTCAGAGCTTATTTGAAAGAGGGGTACAAGCACAAGGCATGGAAAAAAGGTATGTTGGTTTCCTATCTAGAAGARGARTGGCARGAGYTGTTYARAGSYATCCAACTVTACATTACYTCRGAGGGCARRTATGATAAASTTATGATGTATCACWTCAAACTYMTGGAYCATTTCACAGGMAAGACTCCCCTTAATTTACCTTTTTTCCTACATAAAAGTTTGACTAAGGTTTGCAAGAAGATTAGGGCTCAACCCTTGAGCATAAAAAGTACTCTATGCCACTTCGGCCTCATAAAATTAATCATCCTAGAGGAATTGAAACAGCAGGGAAGGAGCTGGGATCATTTTTTATTCTGGGAGGGTTTTGAAACACAAACCCAACCTGCAAATGAACCAGGGAAAGCTTTAAAGAAATAGTCTTCTCCTCAAAGTAGTTCAAGAAAAAGAAGGACCCTGCCAGGACCTCCAGAAGACAGAATTTATGGAGTGAAGCCCCGCAGGTCGAAGAAAAGGTTAAAATTTGAGAAGACCACAGAGCAGACCACAGAGCAGACCACAGAGAAAACCACAGAGCGTCCTACAGAGAAGAGTACAGGGAAGAATATATTAAACTTTCCCTATTCAGATTCAAAATCAGAGCAGCAAGATCAATGCCCTGTCACCGAGAATCCTGAGCAGTCAACTAAGTGTGCACAAAACTATGAGACCTTCACTCATACAGAAGAGGGAGAAACATCAAAAAGCTCCAAATCAAATAAGTCTCAGAAGATCAAGCATCTAAAAGAGGTAATTGCCCAGCAAGAGGTTTTGGAAAGGGTAATTAAAGAAAGGTATAAGAAGTTGTTTGAGAACTTCGAAAAAACCAATACTGCATTTGAGAGATTGGCTAGGGAAAGTGTTAAAGAGAAGAAAAGAAAGAAAAACTCACCAAATATTACAATAGCCTATGGTGGCTTGCCAAACGCCTTAAAAGGCAGATAAGAAGGTTAAAACAAAAACAAAGGCAAAAATCTCATCCAGATCTAAAGGTTCTCGCTCAAGTCATCGTTAATATGCAAGGTGAGAAATCGGAGACACACTGAGTTTTGATGAAATCAAAATTTTGGAGGTGAAAACTCGTTTTGAGCGCAATCGGGGCTTTCACCAGCGCAAAGCGATATTTTATGACCCGTTAGCTATGGAAAGTGGCGACTTTCAACAGCTAACCCGCGAAAAATTAAATGAGTTAGCTGTTGAAAGCTCGAAAAGTATTTTTTGAAGCCAAGAACAAAACAGATCATTTTGAACAGGTTATGATGGAATTCCAGAGTATCAATGGACTATCAGATCGCATGCAAATGGTTCAGCATCAGAGGTTCGAGAGAATTTTGGCAACCACATGCAAAACCATTTCCTCAAAAATCGACCATGAACGTTGGGGAGATCCAACTGTCAAGACAGGTGTCTTGCCATTCTTCACCACATTGCAGATACCAGGAGATGAAGGATGTAGATGGCGAATTTTGGAGGATGAAGACAGTTTGAGTTATAAGTTTAGTTGTTAAGACTTTATTTTCAAGTTGTTTAGATAGAATTGAATTGTTTTTATTAAATACAAATCCATGTTTTTAGGATCTGTAAAACTATTTGTAAGAGGCTATAAATGCCTATTTTTGATATGAAACAAGGGTTCTAACGGGGAGACATTTCATGCTATTGTATAGACTCTTTTTGCAGAAATAAAGTGGAGTTTCCTTTCGTTTGCAGTACCAGAATTGTTCATCTTTCATTTTCTGTACTTTAATTTCAGTTTATTTTAGTTCATAAAGACTGTTACCTCTTTTTTGAACTCATAGGCTTGAAATTAAAGGTTTTGTTGTTGTCTTGTATTAGGCCCTACTTTCACTTGTATTGGAAAATCAAGAATAGCATTCTCCATCCTCTCTTTCAATTATTTGATCTGGTTATTGTTTACTGAAAGCACTGTATATTTAGATGTGTGATGAGTTGTTTCTTATACAAATCATTGAAGACCCCATTGTCCCAAACACATAAAAACATTAGTTCTAAGTTACCAAGCATCCTTAGCCTACAACCCTAAGGAGTTTCTTGGAGTGATAACAGATTCCTTAAACTATAAAATGCACACACATGCATATAACTTCGAAAGTAGATAACATAACACTCCCTAATTAATTCAGAGATAAGTAAACTCAGACATACAAAGCATGCATTTCAATCTAAGGGAACAAGGTGAATGGAACACTTTTCTATTACAGTTTATAGCCGGCCAACTGACTGTGGGTGTTAGCCTTTCCACCCAACCATAGGCTCTAAGGAATTCATTCTTAGCACTCTGGCGACCTAGTGCCAAGCCATGATATCACTAGGGAACCTTTGCGGTTTCTTAGAGGTTATTTATCTGTCACAGTCTCTGTGAGGTTTATCAAATGAATCCTCAGCATCAAGCTCGCAGTCTCCTGCTCGGGTCGCGTTCTCCTGTAAATTATCAGAGATCTCTTCTCTTTTTCTATGCAATAACTATAACAACTTATCAAGATTCTCATTCTTCTTTTCAACTGGAGAGCCTCTCCCCCCCTTTCTCTTACAGTGTGTATTTTCTTGTCTATCTTCACGTGTATTATTTTGCACGCCTTTTCTCTCTTTTAGGAAGGTTCTCCACTTGTCTTTTTCCTTCCGTCAAAAGGAAACTCAGGTCAGTCTGGGCCTGTAGAAAAAAATTCCCTCTGTGGTACTTAGGGCTGACAATTGTATGTCTCCCCAACCAAACCCTCCATACTTCCATTCATGGGGTATTTGATTGTTCAACCACCGGTCCTTTTTTCCTTAACTGCTTCCTCCTTGGAATCCGGATGAGGTTTATTATCTCAACAAAGGGAATTTGGGTCATTTGAACTAATGAACCTTCTCTACATTTTCCTCAATCTTTCCTCTAGTGATATCATGGCCAATAATTCGAGGCTTCACCCCCAAAGTAAGTCATTGGTAATATTTGTAATATATTTACATTGTTCCCATGTCATAGCATGATGATCATTATTAATGATTAATTAGAAGTTGGGGGAAACATGGGTATTACGGGATCTAGCTATGAAATTATTCTCTGCTACCCTCCATGATGGCGCTATATGTTGGTACAATGGTCTCATTGATGCTAATATTAAAACCATGGATATGTTGGAGGAAATGTTCCTCAAATGATGGAGTGTCAATGAGGACCCCAACATGCTATTGTTAAGGCTAAATAACCTTATGAAACAAGAGAATGAAATGGTTAGAGAATTCCATGAAAATTTTGAAAATTTAATGCAGAAAATACCAGTGAGCCATCATCATTCTTGTAGTTTACTTCTCTTTATTTATACCAAATACTTTACAGGGAAGCTAGGATATCTCCTTAGAGATAATCCCCTAAAACAATCCAAGAATCCCAAGAGGTAGCTACAAGGATTGAAGACAACCTTTCGTCATCTAAAGTCGAGCCTTTCTCAGCCCCAAGAGTCATAATGGATGCTAAACTTAAGATAGTCCACAATGTTGAACCTACCTCAGACATTAGCGCTAGCTTGGAAAAGCTACAAATGACTGTAGATGGCATGGTAAAAACACAAGAACTAATGATGAATAGGATTGTCAACCTAGAAATAACTCAACAATAAACCCCTAGGGTTCCTTACAAAGGGAAACTTCAGAAAGGGAACTGAGTTTTTAGAACAAAGAATGATCAAGAGGTACCCAATACTTTATCCCCTACAAATGTAGTAGATGAAAACCCTTGGTGCTTACAATGAAGTGAGCCACATTGGAAGAATGAGTGTCCTTTCAAAAATGGTGATCATAACCAAGTAAACATAGTTAACCATACCATTGAAAATCCTCAATATTTCCTTAATGTTACACTTGAAGAACATCAAGAAGGAATAAGGGAAGCAACTAGGAAGGCTAGTATGGAGGAGATAAATAACCTTGACCAAGAATCAAGAGAAAAGTTGAAGAAAGAATTCCAAGTATATACTAGACAAAAAATAATGAACCAACCTCTCTCTACTGGTCCTAGGATTTCACAAACAAGACCTCCACCCATGAACATACTTCTTCCTAAGAATCCTCCCAAGACTGACAAAGTAGATTTGAAATTTGATTTTGAGGGTGCACTAGAAAAAATGCACGTAACCATTCCCTTAAGGGAAGTCATCAAAGTACCATGTGTAAAGGAAAGGTTCAATTTTTTTTTCAAAAGTTTAGATGAGCCAATGGACCCTCCTATCATGTTACAATAAGATCACTTTAGGGTTCAATATTATGGAAATCCTCATTTCTTCATGACCTTGTTGATTAATAACAAATGCCTTAACAATTGTATGCTTTCTTGATTTAGGGGCATGTGCTAACATGGTGTCTTTGAAGGTCATGGAGAAATTAGGCCTAAAGGTCACATGGTCTTACAGGAATGTGTGCGGTTTTGAATCCAGGGCCATACCCACTCATGGGGTAGTTGAGAATATTCAAGTATGCCTTGGAAGATACCCTGAGAGAGTGATCCACATGGATATTGTGGTAGTGGATGTCCCAGATGTATGGGGGATGCTATTTTCAAGGAAGTTTGCTACAATGTTGGGAGGCACCTTAGAGATGGATCTCACTTATATTAACATGCCTATGAATGATGGAACAATAATCCACCTCCCAAATGTGCCAATGACCAAGGTCCATGTGTGGGAAATTGATGATGATATTGGAACTAGCAAAAAAAATGAACCAATCAAATAAATTCTTCCTGTATTTTCCCCTAATGATTTTCCTTTCACTTCATAGGAAGACTTTGACCAAATACAATGGTCGAAGAAGGAAGAGTATCAACAAATCCTATAAAAATATAAGGACAAATAAATTGGGACTGTCAAGTTATTAAAGAAAGGAGAAGATGGCATACTGATCAGACCATCCTAGTAGGAAGTCTTCACAACAAAATTCCACCCTCCTCCCTCAAGACAATATACTAAAATTATACAAGAAACAACCAAATTTAAGAAAAAGGATTACCAAGAGGAAGATACAGTTGGGATGTGGGATACAAATAAGGAAGAGACTACTAATGTCAAAGGGAGTGCACAATTTTGTCTTGGACCCTTCAGATTTAGAATGAAGTTAGTCAATGATGGCTACTATTTATCCATGTTGGAAGGAAGAAGGCATCCATTACTGGTCAGTGGACACCTCCTCAAGCCCCTTCGAGGGGAAAATACTTGACTTCACATGTAAGTACAAGTAAGTAGGTAGTCATTTTTCATTCATTGTATATACCATATGCATTTCATGCTAGAGTAGTTGTATTTCCATTTGTATATATGATTGCTTACTTGTATTTCATTTTATCATATATGAGACAGAGGTGATATCACCACCCCAAGTGATTACTGATCATTTTTTGAGATCTAGCAGGTCATAGGTCATATCAGAGATGTTGAGGTTCTCATGCGCTCTATTGTGAGAACATGTCCCCTATTTGGATCTAGATGTTATCCCCTATCCTAGGGATAACTAAGGAGATTATGTCTCGATGCCAATAGGTCCTAGACATGGAGTACCGAAAGCCATATTGACTTGAGCTTGGACCTAGAGGGCCCATCCTTTCTTCAACACCTCCCATATATCAGCAACAAAAACATCCATCCCATCGGTCTGGTTCTGAAGTAGTAGTGGATATTTATCCATGAGTTAATGAGTCCGGGTATCATGGTATCTGTCACTCTAATTCTCAAAACATTTGAATATGTGCATTGAATTCTCTTTTTCTTCATGACGTTTGCTTGGAAATTATGCCTTTTAACTTGTCCATACCTGGGGGGATGACAAAGTGCCCTAGCAAGTTGGTTCCCTTAGGGATGAGTTTCCACTGGGTGGGTCTATGAAAGATCATTGTCCATTCCTTCCATACTTATCACTTTTCATCATTTTCCCTCTCATCTATCCCCTACATTGGTTTGGGCATTTGGTTTTCCAAGCTATTAAGGGTTGTACCTTGCCTTGTGGGAATAAGGGGCTAAAGGCCTAGAGGGTAAAAGTAGTTGGAAAAATTTAAATGACAATATCAAACCTTGAGATGCTTCACCTAGGGATCCCCGAAAAAGCAATAAAAGGTTTCTCAACAAGAAAATGGGAGGACCCATAAAATAAAATAAAACTCAAGACCTAGTTGGTGGATAGGGGGTCTCATCATGAGCTAACCTATTAGGTCCATGGGAATGTTGTGGTATGACACTACTATTCATCTGGTCACCACGCTAGGGTAATGGATCTTGGTGGAATAGCTAAGAGAAAGGGGGTCTAATCACAAGCCAACCTTCTCATCTACGTGAAATTCTTGTGGGTAACGTTGTCACCACTGGTCACCACGTCAGGGTAGTTTCCTCTAGATATTATATTGAAAGAAAAATTAATAAGAAAAATAGTAAAAAGGCATTGAATGGAATAGGAAACAATTTCATCCATGACAAGGTGCAGTTCACCCTCTACAGAGGCACCCACGGGTAAGACCTACATTTCTCTGTTATCACTGCACCCCTTGCCCAAAAACCCCCTACACCATCTCATGAATTTACATGAACTAGATTGGTATTCACCTGTAAATACCCCAAACCTGAGGATAATTATCCCAATAGGACATCTTGAGACCCTCTCCAAACCTGGCTTGTTAAATAGCATAAAGTATTTGAGCATTTGTCTGGGAAAAGGAGGGTTTGATGCATGTGTTTGGGTGGCTTTATTATTATATGTGATTGACATTGCTATGATCCCTGTGACTTATGAACCCATGGAGGGTGTACTTGTTGTTGTTGCAGGACCATGCTCGATGGATAGGTACATATGGGAAGATGATTAGCTTGGACCTCCATAGGGATAAAATCCAACCAGATGGATACTGAGACCCCAGCCAGGGATAGAGGTATACTAGAGTCTTGCACCAGAGAAAAGGGAGGACGTTCCACCAGAGGCAATTTGGTAGGCCTGGACCTAGGGGGGTCTCCCCCCCCACCATGACGTTGGTCCTTGAAGGCCTGTTGGCACAGGGGCAAATTCGGGGTTCAACGCTACAAAAATGCACCAACAAAACCCTAACTACTGACCCTTTCAGTAACACCTGCAAAGTAGATGAAGTCTCACCCGAGATAGAGGCATGGGTGGTTGCAAGACTCCGGTGTCTACAACCTTAGCTGGGACACAGATCTGCGATTGTAACACCTTAACAAAACACTTAGTAGTTATGGTTCACCAATATCCTATCTTAGTTTACAACACAGTTAAACCCTAATAATAAATCAATGCAACATTCCCATAGATTTAATAAAGTCAAGCATTAAGCATATTGACATATTTCATATCTAACATTCATTCACATTATTTAGCACTAAGATATCATATTATATTCATCTATCATCTAACAATGCACTAAGAATTTAATCATATAAACAAGAGAGCAACCATAAATCACAAAGAATTCACAACAAAGGATATCCATGTTTCACCCCCACCCTAGGGCTACGTCCACCAACTCTTTGTCTTCTTTATTAGATTATTTCAATCTTCTTACATGCACAGAGCCTCAAGATAAACTTCATAGAGGACATGAGATCTTCACACTCTTCGCTAGATCCTCCTTCCCAAAGCTAGGTTACAACACAAAGCCTACATACAGTCTCTTATAGTCACTTGTACTCAGCCTTGCAAGTCTCACACAACATGCAAAAATCACTTACAACCATTACTCACACTTATCACAACTTACAACTGACTGACTGACTCTTTCTTACATCGCCTAGTCTTTTATTTATACATTACAAAATTGGGCCTAAACATGGGTAAACCCATGGGAAAACATTCCCATACCCATTACATAATCCCAAAACCCAAAAATCCCTAAACAAGGGGCCGAGATCCCATGATCTCTGCTTTGTCTTGCGGTCTGCCTTCGATGGCCTGTCGCAGTCCCAAAATTAGATCAAACATGACCAAGAATCCTCAAAACTTGTTCAAGGGTGAACATGCCCCCAATACTCACTTGTGACTCATCCCGAGTCACTCTGATCTAGGTAGATCTGCTTCAAAAGTATCGAGCTTGGCTCGAGCTACTTCGACTTGTTGATGTGCCACAACCTCTTTCTCAACGAAGTCTTGGATAACAACTTCGTTGAGAGGTCCCTCTAAGTGTTGTTCAACTGTAGTGATGACTTTCTCCAGTGTTGCTCCTCATCCTTCAATCTCTGAGAATAGTTGCAAGCCTCATCCTATATAGGTTGGAGCCTCTGATTCACTTCCATGACTCTACTCTGAATGGTGTGGAACTGCTATTGAGTAGTAAGCTTCTCTTGGGATCACTTCATCCTTTCAATAGCTGACAGGGGCTTCAACTGCACCTGTATTATTTCTTCTTTATGCTTTGCCTCTTGGAGATGTGACTCCAGTGCCTTCAGTTCTAGATTCTCATTGAGTCACTTATAAGTTTAGGCACTGTGATCACTTAGTTGTTTACATTCCATGGCAAGGGCCTTTATTCTCTCAACTGCGCTTCGACTAGTTGCTTCTCTTTGATCCCTCACATCCTGTAGAGTGGTGGGCACTGTTCATAGCTCTAAGTCTGCTATTCTTTGTTGTAGTTGTTGGATATATTTCACAATATGCTCTACTTGATTTGCGATTCGGTCTTCTACCTTTGGCTCTAAGCCTTCCATAGAGCGGATTTATCTGTTGACTGCTTCTTTCACTTCGAGATTCTCTGCGAGCAACTGTTCTTTTTCTTACTGAATCTATACTTTCTCCTCTTCAAACTTTGTCTGGAGAGTAACCTTCTCCTACTCTGCATCTCAACATTGTTCTATGATTACTTCTTGCACTTTATTCAAGGCCTGGGTGGCTTGTTTTGTTTCTTCTTGTGTGCAACGAAGGTGAGCTATGGTCGCATCAGCTAGTTGGTGGAGTTGGGCTGACTCATCTCCCAACTTTGGTTCTCCCTATAGTAGGGGCACAATGGACACTACCCGACTGGGCTGAAGGGCCTGTTGTACCCCTCATAGTTCAACCTCGATTATGTCGTACATATCCTCTTGCTTGGCTTCTTGTTTCTGCAAGATTTCGTGTAAGGTGTCATTTACAGTTGCGATGATGAAGTCAAAGTCATCGACAGTGAGAAAAGTTTGCATCTTATTCAAGGTGGCTTTGGATTTCTTATGGGAAGAGGGTTTCGGGGGAGAAACCTTCCTCTTCTTGGAGAAACCTTCCTCTTCTTCAGGGTATCAACCTAATCTCTAGGTGGTGTTACTTCGCCTTACTTCTACTCATCTTCTTTGCCATTTATCTCTTCTAACTCGTCATCACCCCCTCGGTTAGGTGATACTGAAACAATATTTTCTGATGTGCTGCTTAAGTCTTGGAATTGTTCAGTCTTCTTCCTTCTGCTGGTTTCAGGTGTGTCATGTTCTTTGTGAGTGACCTCTGAGATGTCAAGTTCAGGGTCAGACATCTCTGCAAGGTTATCGGGGATAAGGAGGTTTTCTAACTGGTCCTTAGTTATCTCCTCGATGTCCTCCTCCATATGCGCGTCTTCTCATGCAATGATATGGATGAAGTGTCGATCTGCGCGAAAGTTCATGAGGGGTTGGAACCGCTATAGGGTGTTCATCATCATGCAAGGTTCAACTTCGATAACCCTCTTCATTTGGAGATAATATGTATGAAAGACTGCATTCGACTACCACTGTTTTCCCATATCGCTTGAGTACCATAGCGTGGTGAAATTCGTAGCAAGAAGCTCGAATGACTCAATGTCCAGGAAGGTCGCACCTTCCGCATCTCCCAAGAAATAAACATGATGAGGATAAGGAGCCAGCTAAAGTGGAACTCGTAGACCTGATCATGTGCTTCGCGGTAGTCTAATTCCAACTGATTAACAAGGTACTTCTCCCAGTACATCTGTAGGCCTTCCATTCATTTCCCTGTGAGGTCAACAACAAAGCCTGTGACCTGCATGGGTATGTTCTTCCTTACTAGCTTTCCTACAATTAAATGGCATGCTAGGCACACTAAGCCATTTTGGATGGAAGCTACCTTGTAGCCTCATGTCCCCTTCTCAACATCATCGTAGGTATCCTTGATCTTCTATGCTAATGCACGATCTGTGGCTTTTCCTGGATAGAAGTCATGTGGGTTGGGTCCTTGCATATTCATTAATCCGGTGATCCTATGGATTAACATTGGATCGACTATGATACAGTGGTCTAGCCATAAGTAGCTGCCATGGTAACATGAGAGCAAGAGATTAACACAGGAATTAACCTCCTGGTGCCTTCCAAAGTGTGGGATCTTCATTACATTCAAAAAGGTGGACTATGCAAAGTTCATCGTCCATGACTGGGGAATTATTTTTGAGTTCTTCCCCTTTGTCCTAGTCAAGTATTTATATGGGGTGAGCATATTGTGGTTCTTTCGGTCTCCTAAGTTGAAGTCACTAAACTTCAATGTGGCGATCTTGTCCTGCTACTCTCTAACTACTTGTATCCCCTTCGGGAGGTATGCAGTAACCATGGTGTACTCAAAATCTCTTGGCACACTATCACGACTCACCGTGCCGGCCAGAGGCGGGATGTAGTCAGGTATGATGGTCGAGATTAGCTTTGAATTTTCTAAGTCATATATGTTCTTGGTTCTCTTTTCCATTGTTGGTCAGGATGGTTCGGATCCACAAGCAGTCGATGGAGAGGATTGCACTCCACTCGTCGATAATGCTTGTACACCCACAAACATTACCCTTTCAGAAATTACTCTTCTAGTCATGTGGTCGATGAGTACCTCCTTTACAGACTCTTTGACTGTGCTAAGTTCTTCGTACATACACACTCATGGTTGAATATCACGGGTTTGAAGAGTAACTACTCAATGCAACAGGTTGGATGCTGATAACTCAAAGATCATTGTGCGAAGTCAAATAATCTGCGGCCTCAAATAATCACGGTTGGAAAAAGTGTTCTTGGTGCAAGGCTCGACGAAATAAGTAGATAAATAGGCAACAAATCTCTCCAATGGGCAAGAAGCCTTCATTAATACAGTTTTGTCTATTATGGTGTGGTCACAATGATCTGATGGTGATATTTCTGACCATTAATTCCATTCTAACTATTCAGGGTGTCGGTCTAATGGTTATATTGTTCCTAATGGATATATTTCTTCTCCATGCGAAGTGCCATGTGGCGCTATTTTGATATCTTGACGAAGTTCCAGTTTTGCAAATTTTCCTTCTATGAAGTCCCTCTAGAACCTTCTGTAATTTTTTGATCTTGGCTCTATTCTTACTGAGCTTTCTAGCCTTTTCCCAGTGAGCTTTGTCTCAATATTCCTCTTTCCATTTTGATTCTTATCTTCTTTTGACATAGTAACTTCACGCTGTTGATATTCTTTCGTAGGATTCAGGGGAAATACTTGTTCTCTATCTGGGGTAGGTGCTTCAGTCTTCTGTGAGTCTTCTTGTGTTCTTCCAACTTCGACATCCAAGTTTTTGGTTTTAAATATCTTCGATCTATTCTATTGTTCTGCAATCAAGTGTGCGATCCTCCTAGTCATGAAATCTTTCAAATCTTGATTCTTCTTTTCTAAGACTTCTTCTTCTTTCCTTCTGGCCTGATCCCTTTCAATCCAAGGTTTTCCTAGTAATATAGAAAATGGGGTGCTGTTCTCAATAAATTTAACAAACTCAAATTCCACCTCTGTCGAAGTTCCATGAGTACTCATAGATATCTGGGTGAGATTTCCATGTAGGTTTATCAACTTTCCTTTAAATAATCCTATTCCTCCCAATGAAGGAATCATAGAAGGTTTTCCTAAACTTTCCCAAGTTCTTTTTTTCATAATATTCACCTATGTTTCTTCATCTAGAACACAGTCAATGTTAAAGTCTCCTATTTTTGCTTCTATTCACTCTTTATCTTTGAAGATCTCTGATAAGTTGATATTTCGGTAGTCATTCAAGGTTTCTTTTATTTGAAACAATACAATCTCTGATTATTTATGGGGTTCTTCCATGGTCTTAGTTGCTTGACCTTTCTGATGGTCTTCTTGTCTCATATTCATTCTTTCAAGCTTAGCAATCATTCTAGGGAAATCTAAAACTTCATGGTCCATAGATTTACAACAAAGATAGCTAGATCTTCTACCAAGGCATTCATTAGCCAGATGTCCCAGTCTTATGCAACTGTAACAAAGGGTTAATCTTCATTTTCTTTTAAATGATCCCCAACCTTTCCTATACTGCGCACCAGGATCATAGTATCTAACCTACAAAAAATTATTTCTAGGATCTTGCATCCATTGGTTATTCCGAACATTCTTTCTATGCATAGGTATAACATATCTTTCACTATTCTTATCAGATCTACTTATATCAAATCGTCTTTCTTCTAGCTATGCCCTACTTTTCAAGCTAGGACAAATTTATCAAACATACCTAGATCCATACTTTTGAAACAAAAATTTCCACTTATCTTACCTTTAACAAAGTGCAAAGCTTTCAGATCTTACCTCTTCTCTTTAGATCAGACTTCTTTTCTTAGCACAGAGCTTCACAGATTAAGTAGAATACTGCGCACTAGGGAAATAGATCTACACACTGATATTTCATAGTTTCAGGTCAAATCTTCACACAAAGATCCTCTTTCCTTAGTTCCTAGCAATCACAGTTTCAGTCCCAGCAATGGAACCATTCGTTAGAATAGGGGCAGACCTAGGGTTCAACACTACAACAACGCACCAACAAAACCCTAACTACCGACCCTTTCGGCAACACCTGCGAAGAAGATGAAGTCTCACCCGAGGTAGAGGCAGGGGTGGTTGCAGGAATCCGATGTCTACAACCTTAGCTGGGACACAGATCTGCGATTGTAACACCTTAACATAGAACTTAGCAGTTATAGTTCACCAATATCCAATCTTAGTTTACATCACAGTTAAACCCTAATAATAAATCAGTGTAACATTCCCATAGATTTAATAGAGTCAAGCACTAAGCATACTGACATAGATCATATCTAGCATTCATTCACATTATTCAACACTAAGCTACCATATTAGATTCATCTATCATCTAACAACACACTAAGAATTTAATCATATAAACAAGAGAGCAACCATAAAGCACAAAGCATTCACAACATAGGATATACGTGGTTCACCCCCACACTGGGGCTATGTACACCAACTCTTCGTCTTCTTTATTAGCTTCTTTCAATCTTCTTACATGCACATAGCCTCAATATCAACTTCGCAGAGGATAGGAGATCTACATAATCTTCACTAGATCCTCCTTCCCCAATATAGGTTCCAACACAAAGCCTACATACAGTCTCTTATAGTCACTTTCACTCAGCCTTGCAAGTCTCACATAGCTTGCACAAAGCACTTAAAACCATTACTTTCACTTAGCACAACTTACAACTGACTGACTGACTCTTTCTTAAATCGCCTAGTCTTCTATTTATACATTACAAAATTGGGCCTAAAAATGTTTAAACGCATGGTCCGACATTCCCATACCTGTTACATAAGCCCAAAACCCGAAAATCCCTAAACAAGGGGCCAAGATCCCATGATCTCTGCTTCGTCTTGCGCTCCGCCTTCGATAGCCTGTCCCAGTCCCAAAATTAGGTCAAACATGACCAAGAATCCTCAAAAATTGTTTCAGGGCCAACAATTCCCTTGACATCATCATTCTAAGCCTTGGCGTCATTCAGTTGTGGTTTTAGGCATGAGGATGGCTTGGTTGGCAAGTGTGGCAGTTTATGAGGGGTTTTGAGCCCCAACGTTTCACTTTGGAGGCCTAGCATTTCAAGAGGGTGAACAACGTCACCCTAGGAGGGGTATGAAGTCACTCTAAAAAGATAAAATTAGGGGTTTTATTGTCAATTTTATGTAAAAATGGATTTTTGATGTAAACTGGCCATGTCGACCTTTTTTGACCTAAAATGTAATTAAAGGTCATTTGTATTGTATAAATAAGGGAAACACCTCTTATATTTTGGATCATATTTCACTCACACAATTGAGTTATGAAATTCGTCCTCTTTAAGGCTTATTGGCTGAAATTAAGTGGTGTGCAACTCTTGGAGGAGGCTTGTCTTGGTGTATTTTGGCATTTTCTCAGTGGAAAGTCTTCAACTAGGGCATATTGCTAGATTATTCTTGGTGAATGTAAGTGAAAATATGCAATTATTCTTTCTTTGAATGGTTATGGTATCTTTTACTTTGCATTTACTAAGATTATGAAATTGCTAGTGTAAAACTCTAGGAGATTAAGCACCTGTTATTGTCCTTATCTCAATAGCTATCCACCTACTAGATTTTGCTAGAAGACATATCCATTGAAGCATGTGCTAGATCCCTACCTGTGTAGCAATCTAACACCCTTTCTTCATCAAGATTTTATTTATCTCAATCTTGAGCTAAAGAAGAAGGAAAACCGCTAGGGCCTAGGGTTACCTACTTCCTAGTAGTCGTTTTCCTTCTAGGGTTTGGTGATTGAGGCCTTGGGTTACCAACACCTCAACCATTCTCCCTCTTGTATTTAGTTCACAAATTATTATTTGTTTCCTTCAAGATTTATGCTACAAAAAGTAACTCCATTAACCCTAAAGACACTAGTTTGTACCCTACACTTGCTTGATTGATGAAAGCAACCCTAAAACAATTTACGTCAATCTATTTTCTAACTACTCCTAACCCTAGATTAGACTAATCTACGAACATTCTTGCTTTTGTTACAAAATTAAGATACAATCATATATTGTAGCAGTAAAAGATCCTAAAAGCAATTGTTAAAGTTGATTTTTACATTCCCTTCTTAGCTTTTGACAAGTGCTAGCATATTGGTAATTCTAGGTTACCATTTTGGGTCATTTTTTAAGCTTATTCAAGGCTTAATTGTGAAGCTATTAATCGATATACATTGCTGTTATAAATTTATGTTTGCTTCATATTATACATCAACTTATTGCTTTTATTGAAATTCCAAGGTCTTATGAAGCTCTAACATCAATTGTTACTTGCAAAATAGTGTTTTCTTGTTGTATTGTTCTAGGCAGGTACACTTAAGCATATCTTTGCTTCATATTGTTAAACCTTTGGGAATTTCTGATCAATGTGAATTGTGAGAGGGGAACAACTTTTCTTGATACCATTACCTTTGCCTTCTCAAAACCCAGGTCACCGGGGATGTCTCCACTGGGTTTTCACCCCTAAAGAGAAAGAGGTTTCTTATTTAGGTGACAGTGATATGACAACCTCCTGTTACGCCAATTTATTGTTCATTTGCCTTTGGATTTTGGGCAAGTACAAATTGTGCGATAATAGACCCCACATGAAAAGACACCTTGGAAGACTAGTATAAATAGAGTCTAGGTGCTCCTCATTTGCACATACTCTCACTCAACAAAAGGAAGGGACAAGTTTGATAAGAAACAACTACAGTTGCAGTAGAAGGAGGCGCAAGTCTGGAGAGGGTGGTGCAGTAGTTGCGGTGGTTTAATCTTAGTCTTTTTGGTATCTCTCTTGTGTGGTTCTCTTGGTAAAGGTACACTTCTATTAGTAGAGGTACTTTCTCTTGGTATTGTGTTGTTGTTGCAGCAGTGGTGTTTCTGGTTAGGGTTGATCTGTTGGTTCTAGTGTGGACTTTTCACAATCATTCTATCTAATAAAAGGTTATTGTACTCAGGGGTGGCATAGTGAATGCCTATAGTTGGGTGACAATGATGTGACATTTCCTATGGTTAAATGAGCATAAAATTTTTTTAACACCACATACACTCTACCTTGGTTCACACACCTTTTCAAGTTGAAGACAATAAGGAGCACTAAAAAGGAAATGCATATCCCATAAATGCTCTACCTTGGAAAGTTTAAGTAATTGATTAATTATTTATTTTATTGGTCCCTTTTATTTTTTGAGAAGAGATTTATTTCTTTCGGGATCCTAGGGTGAGCCTTTATTACATGATGTTTTTTCTAGGGCACCTCTAAGCCTAATGACCCTTTCTTCCCATGAAATGAGGTACATTCCCTTCTTGGGTTAATAATCCCAAAAACCTAAAAGATGGGGAAATAGAGGGCAAGAAGTGATGGAAAGTGGAAAATATGAGAACGATGACCCTTCAAGGAAACCCCCTAGTAGCACCCTTTTCCCTGAGGGTGGCTACTTACTGGGAAACCATGACACTCACCAAGGTGAAATAGGGAAAAACACATAATTTCCAAGAAAATGTTTTCAAAATCAAGAAAGGATCCTTTGAAACATGTTCAAATGCTTCAAACATTAAAATGACACTTACCACAATACCAGACTTGTTACCTCATGGAGCAAGACCAGTTGTCCTCTATGGGCCAAGCTAGTTGTGGTGGATGTTGCTACCATCGGTTGGATGGTGGTGTGTGGTATAATATGGGCCCTTGCTTGTTCATCTGCCTCTTGATACTCCATGTCTACAACATGTGGACCCGAGACATCATCTCCTTAGTCATCTTCAGAAATGGGGGATAACATTTGACTCCTACTTGGGGACATGTACTCGTCGTAGAGTGCATGAGAACCTCAACATATCCAGGTAAGACATGTTCCTACACACAATGAAACAAAAAAACAGTGGATATAAAGAGTGGATCACTCACGCTTTGTCCATATGATCAAAAAATCAAAATTTCAACTAATCTTTAAAAGAAAATTTTGCATTTAAAAAAATAAATCAAAATTAACATGTATAATGATGAAAGCAAATGATGTAAAGCAACTATGCAATAGCACAAGTAGAACAAAATGAAGAATAAGATATGACATATAGATATAAGTAAATGCAACTAAACTGTCATGAGAAAGCAAATGCATATTCAAGGAAAAAAATGACCTACCTACTTACTTGGGGCCTGGGCCTTGAAGAGGTCAGGTTCCTTTGATGTAGGGTCGAAGAAGAGACCCATCAACCGGTAATGGCATCTTTTTCCCATCCATGGAAAACAAGTAATATTTTCCTTTTTCTGACTTCTTCTTGACGATGTAAGGGTCAATCCATAAAACATCATTCCTTTCCTCATACTTGGGCTCACCTCTCTTCTTATCCGACATGAGTGCAAGGCTCCCTTCACCGAAGTTAATGTAAGGTATGTTTTCAATGTAAGGTTGCAAAGTTGGTTCTACCTTGACCATATCTTTGATAACATGTTCTCGCTATTTATCTTTCTTAGCTTCATATTTCTTGATTATTTTGATGGATCCTATTTCTTTCCATTGGAATTATGCAAGATTCTCTTTGTATTTGTCTATCCTTGGAAGTAATGTATCTATGCAATCTTCTTGTGTAGAAGGAAAATCTTGAGGATCATACTCAATGATATTTGGAGGCACATCAAGCTCACAATCACTATGATAGTCGAGGTGATTCAGATCCATCACATTCTTCTTGGCTACTTATAGGCTATACAAAATCTCAAATGTTCCATCCCCCATGGGAATATGTCCATGAGTAAGATCCATGCTAAGAAAACCTCCCAGGGTGACAACCCAACTTCTTGACAAAAGCATGCCCCAAGAATACGAAACATCAATCACCACTATGTTCATAATGAGGCTGATATGAGGGAAATCATGAAAATACACCTCCACATATTCTATGAGAATGTACACCTTCACCTTCTTTGAATCAATTCTACAAACATTTTCATATGGGCGGGTTGTCTTCAAGCCTATTTGTTCCATGACCTTCAAAGACATCACATTTGCTGAAGCCTCAGAATCCAACATGTAATTATTCAATCAGAGACCATTCACACCCAATGAGATATAGAAAGGAGGGTTTTCATCTCTTTGTTTCCCATGATACATGGTGTTCAAAACTATAGGAGTATCTTCTAGCTCATCTGGTACCTTCAATGCCTTCAAAACGTCTCTCTTTATATATGGTATATTTCACAATGCACATCTCAACTATAGGCAGCAACATATTCATCTTTCCCATCATGGTCGACACATCTATATTCAATTGAATTTCTTCATTAGATAACATGGGTTTTGGGAGCAGGTTGCACATCGGAGATGGAGGAGGCAGAGACACTTCTTTTATTGGTTGAGGTGGATCCTCTTTTTCTTGTGATGGAGGCATTGGAGTTGGTGACAGAGGAACGTATGGAACTCTATTTCTTCTTGCATATGTCAAAATTTATTTCTTCCTCAACTCATTTTTATTATTCTCATCTAGTTGATTTAGTGATCTGAGTCACCCCTTTCTAGCACCCCTTTTCCTGAACTCCTCAAGTTTCTCTTGCGTAGTATGCACATACTCATAGTCTTGAAGAGAAAATATTGTATCAATTAAATTCATATTATTTGAAGAGCCTAAACCTTCTTTCTCCGTATGTCTTGGGCACTCATTTTCTGAATGTGCTTCATTACAAGGCAAGCACCATGGAAATTCTTCCGTATTGACCATTCCAACTGGATTCAATGTGTCGGGAGACTTTTCCTCTTGTTGAGTCATTTCCTTCCAACCTATGTTTGGTTGTCTGAAAACCTGGGGTCTTGGAGCATACTGATTTCTCTCCAATTTTGTCAACCTATTCATACTATGATTCTGACTTTGGACAAATTGAGTATTCATTTGATAAAACTTATGAACTAGGAGAGTGATTGGGTCTATTGCATTTCTTGTTGCAATATTTTTTTTTCTTCAACCTTGGCATGAAGAAATTGAAAAGGATTAATCCTTGAACTGATGATATCTTCCTCGATATATGTGCTATATTTTTTGGCCTTTGCCAAATTATCGAGTGATTTATCTTGGAGGATAAAGGAAAAATGTCCTTCAAAAGAATTCATGTAGAGGACACGAACGACTTCTTCTAGTGGATAGAGGCCGACCGAGATCTGATCATATAGTTTATCAAATATAGTATCAAACTCTTTCACTATTTCATTTTTTTTTTCTTGATTTGATTGAATTGTGATAATAACGTTCCATTGTCTTTCTTTGTTGACCACCTGCTTGTAAATAATTTGGCAAAATCATCATAAGATGCCAGATGATTATCAGGTAGTCCTTTGAACCATCTCTAGGAATCTCCATCAATGATAATAAAGTAGATATTGATGGAGGGTGTATTCCCTTCTACTCCTCCAAGGACTTAGAAAATTTTAGCTTGAAACAAGAAGAAAAAAACACAATCAATGCATAAATTCCTTACCAATTCCAAGAAAAGAATGAATAAACCCTTCTTTATCAAGAATATTCTACCAACATACCAATAATAAAGCATCCAAGAGATAGTTCCTAGATTTTCTTCACCAAAAGACAAGAAAGGTCATCCACAACGCACCAAGAGAGAGAGAGATAGGGAAAAACTCCCAAATAGGGAAACAATTTTAGCCAATGTTATGTAATTCTCAATTGAATTTTGTCCAAATGAAATGAAAGTGACCTTTATTTATACAATATCACTAAAAACCATTTTCTCCAACTTAAAATTATAAATACATAAAGTAATTTCCCCTTTTAGGGGTGACGTCATGCCCTAAAGGGTGACATTAGGCCTCCAAGAGAAACATTAAGCCCTTTGGTGAAGATCATGCCCTACCACCAAGTGATCTAGTGCATTCCAAGTGTCTCTCTCTCCATCAAACCATGTCATATCACCATCAACCATCAGAACCCCATTAAAAACCCTAAGCCCATGTGACGTCTAGGGCCTAGAAGATGACGCCTTAGGCCTCCAAAGGCCAACGTTGGGGTGCAAGGGGTTGGAATATGATCATCTCATGGTCTCCAAGTGACTCCAAAGGAAACATTCATCTTCCCATGTGTCCAATGAGAAGTGATCCAAAAAACCTTAGATGTACAATTAATTCTTAATTACACATAAACATCCAACTAGATTTAGGAAATGAAGATCATTGGACTATTTGCAAAAACACATGTGAATATGATTACTTTTCCATAAAATTCATTAATACTAATGAATAACTTACATATTTATGATATGACACAACATAAAATAAAAGAAATCAATTACATATAGATATGGCACATATCACTTCATCTTCAAGTCCTTTCTAGATAACAAGACTATTCTTCATCATCTCAAAATACCAAATTACATTACAATATAGCGCATAAAAATAAAATTTTGAAGACACTTTGAAAATATGTTGCTCAAATGAAGAAACAAAGTTTACCATTGAGTTCCTTGCGAAATTCTAAGAAAAATGAGTATAAAGTCAACAAAATTTTGAACAGGGGCCGAAAAATCCATTTTTACATGTATAAGGAGACTATGGGTCTCATACATGACAAACTGCGATAATACTTTTACAAATGACCTCTAATCACAAAACATACCTCGTATTCATAATCCTTGTGGAAAAACAAATCCAACAAGTATAAACTTGCCTAGGTGTGGACAATATACCCTATGACACACTTTTCCATGCAACACATAAACTTAGCATGCAAAACAATGCATTTCGTACTATACCATACATTGGAATCCATGTAGACTTTGGGATGCATGCACCTTAGGATGTGTGTAAGTGTTGGGATCGGTGCCCAATATATAGGCCCGGGTCTCCAACCTCATTCACACGAAATTAGGCAACTTAATGCTAAATTTAGAGAGGAACCCATAACATCTGGATTGGTTGGCGTGTTGGTTAAGAAATCTGGATGAAATGGCGGAGGTCGAAGGTTCTATTCCCTGCAACCCTCCTTTATTGGCATATGCGTTGGTTATTTGTTATGATATATGGTTATAATATAACCATATACTATGTATATGGTATATAGTTTTAAACTTTCGGCATATAGTTTGTTAGCCCCGAATTTGTTGAAGTGTGGGTCATATGGTATGGAAACAGAATAAGGGATAGGGTCAAGGTCTTAGGCCCTCGGCCTTTTTTCGCCCATTTAAAACTTTAGTACATTCAAATATAATTTTCAACCATATTATGTTAAGAACCTTTGTGGTGGCTCATTGGTATTGGGGGCTATGCTAAGGATTATGGTTGTCGTGGGTTCAACCCCTGTTGAATCCATAACATTTTAATAAAACATAGCCCACATAGACCAATGAGAGACTACCACGTGGATTCCTCTCATTGGCTGTCCAATGCCACTTGTCAAGGGATGATTTGACCACTTGTCAACCTGCAATTCTTCCACCCGGAGGTATGATCTTCCCAGTCAACTGCCAATAATCATGTACCATGTGTCACCCTTGCAGTGGTGACACGTGTCACCTCTTTTTCCCATGTGCTTTGACTTTTTCCTATTTGACCCGAACTTTAACTTCTCGTAAATTTTGCATACGAACTTCGTTTGACTTGTCATTTGCATCATTGGAAAGCTAACGACGAGCTCTACTTATTGCTGTCATTTTCTTGATCATTTGAGACAGTTGAATTTTAAGCTTTCTGGGACCTATGTTAGTGTTCTATATCCTCCTGGACCTCTATGAGTGTTCCTTAGATCCTCTTGGATCACACCTCCCCACTGGAGGACTTTTGGACCTCCAAAAGTATATATAATTCAGAATCAAGTGAGAATTATTTTGCCTCACTTGTCCAATATCATTCATCCTTCTTTCTTGGATAATGAGCACCCGACTCATCACAATCATAATGAGGATTGAAACAATATTGTTGACCAAGTTAATCATTCCCTTAAATTCACAAACTCCGCCATTCATTGTTGCAGTAGCCAACCATATCCCACTGATTAGTAATAAACTGATCAATAAAACTTAATATACAAATGTTAAAGAGAATGAACCATCAACATATCTACCCTTATTAACAGAAACAACATCAACCAAAGGACCTGTTCTTATTTCAACCATAGGCTATAAATATGGATCATGGATATTAGCATTAGCTAGTATGTTCCCTGTAGTGAAAAATGTCAAATTCTTCTTTATTCGATAAGCTCTCACAATGAACTCAATACCATCCTTGAAAAGATGATATTTATTCTATTTCTTGTAGAAAATGGCCTTCCTATTATACAAGTATGGACTTTCCAAAACCATCCTGCAAATTTCAAGTGGAACCACGTCTAACTCTACCTCATTAATGAAACTGGATGTGATCGCGAACCGTAACTTGCATTGTTTCAACTGGACCACCTTCATTTTGAGGAGTTTCTCTTCATATTTCTAGGTCTTCCCACAATTCCTTAACCATATTTTTCATCTAAAGGAACATCCTTCAAAACTCCTTATCATCCTCAAACATAAATTCTTCATGATCCATTTCTTATCTTCGAGTGAAGCCCCTTGAACCAATTTCATGATTAATTTCTTCAAGCGTACCTTCACCTCGCTTAGATTTGGACATTGTAAGCATTCACTTGCAAATAAACGTCAAAACCTTGCTCTGATACCAACTTGATCCGAAAATTCTTAGATGTAAAATTAATTCTTAATTAAACATAAACATCTGACTAGATTCGAGAAATGAAGATCACTTGACTATTTGCAAAAATACATTTGAATATGCTTACTTGTCCATAAACTTCATTAATATTGATGAATAACTTGAAAATTTATGAGATGACACAATAGAAAATAAAATAACTCAATTACATATAGATATGGTATATATCACTTCATCTTCAAGTCCTTTCTAGAGAACAAGATTGTTCTTCATCATCTCAAAATACCAAATTACATTACAATATGGTGCATAAAAATCTAATTTTGAAGACACTCAGAAAATATGCTACTCAAATGCAAAAATGGAGTTTACCATCAAATTCATTGCAAAATTCTAAGAAAAATAAGTATAAA
>JASDQU010372516.1:117022-135068 GCA_032191745.1 Picea mariana
ATTAACTCTCACCACAATTTGCACACATCCACTTAGCTAGTCAGACATCATAGGGAACCCACAGAACCCCTGTCATTCCAGATGCTTGCTAAACCTCCCTCCTATTTTAGGGGGAGTTACTAGTCTTTCCAACTCATCGACCCCACCTTCTCACACTCCCGTGAGTGCCACTGTCTTAGGATCAGCTTTTCTTGGTTCCACCTTACTTGGGTCTAATTCCCAAGGCCCACAGTCCACTCACTCTCCTTTACATGGAAGCGGGGGGGAAACTTCCTCTCAAGGGGGAAGTACCAACCCACATAATCCCCCTCAAGGGTCAGGGTCACAAACCACTCACACCATGGATGGAACTAATCCTCTGCCACCACTCCAGATGCCATATTTGAACTCTCTTAACATAACAGATTTAAGAAAACTCACAAATGATCCTATATTGCATGACCCCACATGGCCTGCAATGCCTACCAAACTACCTTCATATATCCCCAAGTTTTAAGGAAAGGCAGGGGATGAACCTGGGAACCATGTCATGAATTTCCACCTATGGTTCTCTTCCAATAGAATTATGGATGAGTCCATCTGACTACGATTATTTCAACGTGCGCTCACTGGCCCATCAGCCAAATGGTATGTAGATGAAAAATCGAGGTCCCATGTGACTTTCGAGTCCTTGGCCAAAGCATTTTTGACCTTCTTCCAATTACCAATCCGCCATGACAATGGTCTTGAACTACTCTATAATTTAAAACAAACCTGAACCACACATATCGCTGATCACATTCACGAGTGGCGTAGACGACATAGTTTGTGCAAAGCTGAAACCACCAAACAATAGTGTCTTGACTGGTTTCTCAAATCACTTGTCTCTCTCCTCAGTAAAGATGTAGCTTCCACCTTCCCTCAATCAGAAGAATAAGCCATCAGTAAGGCTAAAAAATATGATCTCATCTATTCACAATCAGGGTACTTGTACACAGTACTTCCTGATCTCCAAAAACCCATGCGATTTGGCCAAGACAAACCCAGGATGTCTCACTCAGTAGATGAATTGATTGGTAATACCACGCACCACAGTCCACAACCCCAACAACCACTAATTTATGGCACACCTCAATATCCATCGGCATATGGGGGAACCTCTTATTACCCTCCACCCCCTTATCAACAACCATACCAAGTTGCTCTTCCCCCACCCACCAGTGGGCCACTGCCAACACCCACAATACACCCACCTATCCAAACAAGTTCTGGTACTCCCTCTACCTCGGCTTATACTCTAAGTACTAGTGAAAGCAACACGCCTTCCTATGTACCTTACGGATCACAACTCCCACAGAATCTGTACTTTTGATTCCTTGGTCCTCCACATCCCATGGCTCCCCCACACCCTCACGCTGGGGTAAATTTTGTTCAACCCTCTCCCATTCAGCAATATCAAAATTTTGAACAGCTGAATACGAAAAATATGACCCATCCCTCAAATAATACCAAAAAGAAAGGAAAAAACAGGAACAATAGCAACCCAGGTCAAGGCGAGAATCACCCCCAACAGAACCAACCTACCGGGGGAAACCAGAATCAAGGGAATCAGAACCCCCAGGGGGACAATAACAATAGGCATCAAGGGAGAAACAACAATAATATTAGAACCACCTTCCCTTTTTCCCTTTGCGGTGAGTTCGGTCATTATACTCATCATTTCCCCCAAATCATTGATTTAAAACAGATGAAAGACTCAGGAAGTGTACCACATCCTCCAGCACCACATGCCCCTCAGCAGGCCCTACAACAATATGTGCAACAACCACCCCCAGTTGTGCTACTAAATCTCATTCCACACCAGGGTGTGATAAACACCCAATAGGATATGCAGCCTATCCCACCATAGTTGGGATAGTCTCCCAATCCAAACAATCCCGCAGATCATACTATCCTCCTCACCAGTGAGGAAGAAATCCTTCTCCAAACACGTAGTCATCAATACTATGCACCCACTGAGTCTCCTCCTATTCCCCTAGAAACAATCCCAACACCAATGGGACCCCCATTGGTGATTCCTCACCCTAATGCAGAAACACCTCTTCGCATCCCTCGCATCCCATTGTGTAGGAATGTCCACAACACACAGGCTAGGGCGACTCATAATTACAGTTTGGTCAATGACTTAGCACACTTCTCGGCTGCCATGTCAGTATTAGAAGTCCTTCAAACTTGTCCCACTAAGCGGAAATCATTACTTTCTGCCTTGAGGGCAGTCGACCCCACGGATACTCAACTCATCACATTTGATCTCGACAGCGGCGAACCTCGCCTTCCTACTCTAATCTCTTTTCAAATCCCAGTGAAAATTCAGAACATTACAGTTCATCAGTGCATCATCGATGAAGGTGCATCCACATGCATTATGTCTAAGTTTGTAT
This sequence comes from Picea mariana, assembly GCA_032191745.1. NCBI lineage: Eukaryota > Viridiplantae > Streptophyta > Pinopsida > Pinales > Pinaceae > Picea > Picea mariana. Next base: position 119,443 of record JASDQU010372516.1, read on the forward strand.
GGAAGAAACTTGGTTCCCCCGAAATCATACCATCTTCCATTACCTTAAGAGCTTATGATAGATGACCATTTTCTCCTGAAGGGCTCTTCCAAAATGTCCCTGTAGAACTTGGGGGAAAGACCATCCTCATTGACAGTGAAGTTATCGATGCCCCACTCGATTATAATATCTCGTTCGGTCGTAGCTACATGTACGCTATGAAGGCAGTTGCCTCTTCTGTCTTTCGAACCATGATGTTCCCCCATAATGAGAAGATCATTACCATTGACCAAGTATCACATTACGAGCCTAACCCTTCTGCCAAAATCAATAACATTCTCCCTCTCATCCACACGAGTCATGAAGCATACCCACTCATCGAACTAGGTCCCAAAATTTTCAAAGACCCATCATTGTTAGGAACTTACCATGGTGCACCACCGCTCCTTCATCCTTCCAATCAGGTATGCGCTGTATCATCCAAAGGAACTGACATAGAGGATACCCTTCCTCCTAGGGAGGCTTCTATCATATCTGATGTCCCACTAGTCGTAGAGCTGCCCCCTCATGAGCCTTATGCAAAGTTGCCGACTCCACCAGTTCACGATTTCACCTCTCTCCAAGGCCATATCCTAGTTTGGGAGATAGTTCCCCAAGACATTACTCAAATCCCCTTCTTTTACCCTCCACCAGGCGTACAAGCTTTCCAAGTAGCCGTAACGCTTACTCTCCCTAATATGGTGTTGGCAATTCCAATTTGGTATTTACATCCACCCGAGATGGTTCCTCAACCACCCTTCCCCCCCAAATGGAAGGAATCCCAATGAAAATTTCCATACTCACTCCCACCATACCCTCTACACCCCCACTCACTAACCTCCCTGCCACAACTGGGGGTAGGAAAAAGAAGAAAGAGCCCACAAATCCACTCCCCCCACGCGTCCAACCTCCTTGTGCGCTATGTGAGAAAGATGGACACCCAACCAACAAATGCCCATCTCTACCCGAGTTACGTAACCTAATTCCACTCAATCCAACACCATCATCACTCACCATTGTAGCAAGTACTGCCGCTATCTCCCCTAACGCAAGTAGCAAAGGGCTACGAACCAAATTTGCTTGTGCTATATGTTCAGACTATGGCCATTATACACAACATTGCCTAGCACTACCTCACTTCCGACAGACATTAGTCGCAGTACGCTAAAGCTTCCAGAACGAACCCAATCTAGCTACATCATCCCTACCAAACATCAATGACATCCATTATGTCATGACTTCAGTCAATGAACACATGAGATTCCCTTGCTCTCTATGTGAATCCTTAGATCATTTTACATACCAATGTCCTATGATTACTGAATACAGGCAATGCCAATCGACCCTGATTCAAACCCCTGAGCCCCCTACAGAATTGACGGTTAACCTTACCTCATCACTAGAGATTCTTCATATCATTTCTCCTGAACCAGAGTCACTCCCTATTCCTCTGTGGTTCTTGGATGAATTATCCAAGGATTTACCCCCAAATCCCCCCAATTCTCCCATTCATTTCCCTATGGAAATTTTACATCCAACTACCACCGGTACTCCTCAGTACCTCAATATTTGGTTTATGTTGAGCCAACCATCACAATCTCATTGCATCGGTCCCCCTGCATTTTCATCATCAGAGGACAACCACACAGTGACAGTCACCGATATCACTCTTTATGATCCCTTGTATTCCTACCAATTCCACTGTGACGATGACATAATCGAAGAGTTGAACACCCCCGACTACCCATGGGATGCGCTACACCATAGAGCACTCTTCTTTCCATAGGAAGCCTTCACTCTTCCTAACCAACACCCCATATACGCAGTCGAAACCAAGGATTTTATCCCATCAGGGCATATCGACTAGTTCAACAACCCCATTCCTCCCCCTGATGCTTTTGAAGAAGGAAACATGGCCAACATTTCCCCGACCATCAAAATCGATATTTCCATAAAAAATGGAGTCATTGAGGAAATCACCATTGGCGTCGCATGCACTCCTCAAGAAATCACAGCCTATAATGCCCTCTTCCAAGAATATCAGGATATTTTTTCCTAATCATACACAGAGATGCCTGGCCTTGATCCCTCTATTGTCGAACATCGCATCGACACTTGGTCTGATATTACACTAGTTCATCAGAAACAACGACCGCTACACCCATCCAAATCAGTGGCCATTAAATATGAGATTGAAAAATTATGCGCGGCTGGGTTCATCTACCCCATCGCCTATACCTCATGGGTTTCCAACCCTGTACCCATTAACAAAAAACATGGCACTATCCGTGTATGCACGGACTTTCGTGATCTCAATCACGCCTATCCCAAAGACAACTTTCCAATGCCTTTCATCGATCAAATTATCGACGACTGCGCAGGCCACAAGGCTCTGTCCTTCATGGATGGTTTCTCTGGTTATAATCAAATCCAAATCCACCCAGTCGATCAATACAAAACCGCATTCACCACCCCTTGGGGTACTTTTGCATACCATGCCATGCCTTTTGGCCTAAAAAATGTTGGCGCAACTTTCCAACGGGCTATGACATACATTTTTTATGATTTGGCTCATATCATCCTCACATACTTGGACGATCTCACAGCTCGATCCAAAAAGCACACCCAACATCTTGATGATTTATGGATCATCTTCCAATGGTGTCGTCAATACAACATCTGCTTGAACCCCCTCAAGTGCGTGTTCTACGTCACTGTGGGGTGCCTCCTCGGATTCATCGTTTCCCAAAGCGGTATTACTGTGGACCCCCTTAAAGTCCAAGCCATCATAGAAATTCCACCCCCCCAGACTTTACGTCAACTTCAGAGCCTACAAGGAAAAGCTAACTTTCTACGACGATTTGTCCCAGACTATGCCACTAGAGCACACGGTTTCCTTCACTTACTATGCCACGACATCCCATTCCACTGGGATGAACATGCGCAAAAAGAGTTCGACGATCTTAAAATGACACTCTCTAACACCCCTTTAATTAGTTCACCCAACTATAATCATGACTATATCCTCTACATATCAGCCTCAATTGTCTTAGTAGTCGGATTTCTCGTTCAAATCGATGATGACGATCGTGAGCATGGCATTTACTACATTAGTAAAAAACTCTCAGGGCCACCCCTGAAGTATAATCACAAAGAGAAACTAGCCCTTGCAATCATCCTCACAGTCCAGAAACTACGCCATTACATTCTTCTTCGCACAACCAAAGTCATAGCAGATTCCAACCCTATGCAATACTTTCTCAGTCATCGGCAAGTTAATGACAAATTTTCTCGATGGATCATTATCCTTCAGGAGTACGATCTCGAATTTTCAACACCCAAGAGCAAGAAATCTCTCATCCTCGCCGAACTTGTCACGGCCTTCCCCTTTGATACTACTAGTGCCCCCGTCAATACCAACTTCCCCGATGAACATCTCTTTTATGTCACTTTGGAAGCACCTCGGTACAAAATTGGTGCCACTACACCAAAATGGGCTCACCAACCTATATACAAAAATACAAACATACATAGAGAGACACTCAAGTGCCTTTAGAGCACCACCTCCTGCCCCTCCCTCAGGCGGTGGTGCTACTGCTGCTTGTTGCACCACGGTCTGTCACATCAGTGACACTCCCACACACTGCTCTAGGATGCCCTCATCCTGGATGCATGACCACATGCCCTAAGGCACTCCCTATAGCACCGTCTCCAAGCGGTAGAAAATATCCTCAAAATCTCCCTTGGCCTCTGTCGGAGGAGCATGCGATGGCCCAACACCAGGGTCATCAAAACGGTGTCTCCTAGTCGCTCTCTCATCATCGGATGGTCTCGCCTCAACATCCTCACACCGATGTCTCTCTCCTGCCTGCAGCTCTCTCTGCAGTGGTCTCACCAACCCCTAACGGGCCAATGATCTCATCAACTCAACCTCACGCCCACGAGGTCCCACATTTGCACATACAAACAACCAAATGATAGTATCAACATCTATACATAATGCACATGTCATGCTATCTCAAAAATCAACATATCAAAATCACAAACATACCTCGGTGGTTGAACACCTCCCCTGGAGGTAACACCATATCCGGATCACCCTGGAAGTCAACACCATAGTATGGATACTGCAGTATGATCTACAACATCTACCACCACACCTGTGTAGCCTCGGCCGTAAAAAAATGGCCACCCTCACCACCACCATGGCGAATCAAAATCGTCGACCACCACCTCAATCATGGCTCTCACGCACCAGGTGTGCCCAATAAAACTCTAGGGTACAACATCGACACCCTCTCCAAAAACTAGGCCACCAAGATGGACCCAAAGGCAAAGTCCCTTGCATCTGTAGTCCGACACCTGTTAAGATGCCTTACCATCTTGGCATGCAGCATCAAACCCTAGGAAAAATTATCCCTGGCCAATGCCCTCCCCATAATCCTTAGCTGACCACCACTGATCCACTGAGTCGCAAGGGACCCATATACCCTCACGATCATTGCTACTACACAACGATGAACTAAAGCATCCATCGCCCCGATACTCACTACGAAGCCTGACATGAAGTTCTCCCTCGAACAATACCTTTGGCCCAAGGTAGCTAACTGCACATCCACAGGTAACACAGGCTCCGTCGGTAGGGGTGTTCCCTGAAAAGGGAGCCCAGTCAGAATGTATACATCCTCCACCGCAGTGAAGGTGATCTGCTCTCCCCGCACCATAAAACAATGCAGATTCGGACTCCATATCTGGATCAAAAACTGTAGAAGATACTCACGAGCCCGTATCAATGGGCACTCGAAGAACTTCAACATCCCAAAGGTTGCTAAAGTGGCATGAACCCCCAGCTCCTCAATAACCACAACATCCCTCAGCTGTGACCAGTCCCACTCTCGCCAGTGGACCGACATCGTACAAATGATCGCCTGCAATCACATAATATAGTCCTAGATCAACCATTTTGACCATAAAATAGATTAAAATCTCCAAAAAAGATAAGTTTTTCACCCATCAGCCTTGGCCCCAAGGCGTGGCTGTTTAAACCCACAGGCGCGCACATATGTGTGCCTGTTCACCCCATAGGCGCACACACATGCACACCTATTCATCCCATAGGCGTGCATGTGTGTGCGCCTTTCCACCATATAGGGGTGCCTCCATGCACCCCTGTCACGAACACAGGCGTTCATCACAATGTGCCTGTCCACTACACATCCGCGCACCCATGCGCAGCTGTGTAGAAAACAGGCACACATACCATGCGCACTTTTTTCCCCCCTATGGGCGCACTAATGCGTGGATACCTGGATAACAAGCACGCACCCATGCGCGCATATTTCTGGATCGCCCTCACACTGGGGAGCCCACACCCATAAAAACCCCTGTATGGCCCTCCGTACAGGCCCTACCCACAAATTGAAAACCTACTTCTATGCAGGACGATAAGACTACTAACCTAAAGCTCGTTGGTCCTAAATCGGCTACCTCATTCTCCCAGAATATCCAAATCTCCTCTGAATACCTCTCGTCCAGTCACTCTAACAACAAGTACAAATGAGGTGGCAATGTGGGCCCTACAACTATATATAGGACTTTTCGCCAAACTTCCAAACACCATTTTTTCATACCTCGTCCAGGTACGCATGATCATGTTCAAGATTATCAAATAAATGTTTGTACGTTCGATTCTCTTTAGATATTGTTCACTTCGGGTATTTGGTTTTCATATGTGCAGGTACTAGGTCATCATACATCACTGCAACCCCTTCGGGTATATAATCAACACTGGCATGTAATCATTCCCTCTGAATCTCAATTTCATCTCTAGTCACACCCTCTCAAATTTGTCTTTAGGATCCCTGTTATCGGACTAATCGGTAGGTGTGGACACTAACAGATTTCCCTAGATCCACCTGGATCTAGAAAAAAATAGGATAGGACATGACTCTTTCCCTAAGTTGTAATCATTGAATCTGCTAATAGGGAGGAACAAGTGACATACGTTTATATCACTTCCTTAGGTCTCTGTTGCTCCTGCTTCACTCCAGTTCTCTTGTGCGGTCAAGTCCAAGACAACACAAACCAACCAAATTGAAAATAGCAAAATGTATTCAATGTCGACTTATGGATATGATCAAGGAATTACACAATAAAGTAAGAGTGACTTTATGGGAAAGGGACATGCCGCTATATCATATTAATTGAAAATAGAAGATACAACCTGATCGCCTTGATGTCGCAAGCTTCCTTTCAGTGACCCTTGGTTCCAACACACACACTTTCTCTGTACTTACATGAAGAAGATCTAATTCCTCTTGATAGACCAACTAGAGCCTTCAAGCCTCTGTCCAAGTAGGGTTCTTCACACAATTCTTTCACCAATTCTTCATTCAATCTTGCTTAACCTTTTCCATGAGAAACCTTTCAATATATAGGAGAATGAGAGATGGTTACATGGATGAGGATGATCCCATCAAATCTGAGAAGTCAGTAAAATGACAACCATACAAATGCCAACTCATTTTCTAGAATATTCCCTTCTAGAACCCTCGAGACCTCTTCTCCTTTCCAAGCTTAAAAACAGGTTCGCACCCTGTGTATGGAGAAAACTGCGAGAAGTTCACACCCTAAGTGCAGGTGGCCTATGAGAATGAGTGATTCTCGCACCCTAGGCCATAGGCAGCCTACAAAATCACTTTAAAAATATGTTTTTGGAAGGAGACAAGGCCACTTTTCTCAAGAAAAAAGTCCTTGTTGGGAGCCTGAATACACCATTGTTAATACATCACCAGAGTGACCAAAATCATGTGTAGAAAAATGCCCCCCAAAGTATGAGGCCAGAATCCATGACATCCGAAATACTTTGTAAACTGCGTGTGTGTGTCAGAAACCAGGAGTGCACCTAATCGGACACCTACAAACAACCAAGCATCTACAGAATATGATACCAGTTCTGAGGTAGGCATTCCCATACTCGGATCACAAATAGATGACATCATGAACCTGGGTCATGGCCACCAATCATACACCGTGGATCCATGCCGTCAAATATATTGCATAGCCACCAGGAATACACTATGGATCTATGCGAGAAGACTCAAATTAGGACAGCATATCCACGTGACATACAAAGTGGATCTATGTGTCGACACAAATCATACATACTCCATCATAGCCTGGATCAAAAAGATGAAACCCAGGGTCTTCAATCCCATCACCTGAAAGTAGGAATCTAGCCATGTGATTGCATGTGCCGAAGTCTAACATAGTAGAAACCACTTGATTACTGGTCATTGATGAAACCGTTAACAAGTGCGAGGGAAATCACCATTAATGTCAATAACTCCCAAGGTACACTAGTACAATCCACCGAATATGATTAAATGAGTTGAGGTCAAACATTCGACGAAATCTCTCGATCAGAGGTCAATGATGAAAACCCACTATCGAAAGTGAGGAAACTTACCATTGAGGCATGCAAGTCCCAAGGTACCAAATAATATTTAAGTCTTGTTTCCGGATAATGAGCTGGAGTCGATGGAACAAAACTCGTCACAGGAGGGCCTTGATGTATCCCCCATCAATGACACGAAATGAGTAACCGATTTTGAAGGTGAAACAGAGTATGATATAGGTTGAATTGGACACAGGGAAGGCCGACACGGTGAGACTGGACAACTATAGATGGTCAACTCAATAGCAGGTTTGGATGAACTTCTCTTGAACATATGAATGACACGAACAAGGACTTGGTAGCACTGACTCAGAGACGAATCAGAATCTGACCTTGTAGAAAGTCAAATGAGAGACAAATGGATTTCCCAAACCGGCTTCAAATAATGAATAGAGGGTGTCATGTTCAAGAGTGACACTTACTGCCAAAAAATATGACTACGAAAACACATCCCTTTCCCAAATTCCCCCCCACCATTTCTGGCGAGTACCTCTTTATTTTTACGCAAGCTTGAGGAGGATAACATATGCTTATTGATGTAAGCTCATCCTTTAGACGAGTCCCTCGAAGTATGTTTAACGAACCCTAGGAAGGAGTGGTTCAGTCCCATTATGGGTCTTTCAATGTTTATTTAACGAGTCCAAAGATAGAAAACTTGAAGGTTTTTCATGATTATAGAGTCTAGAAAAACACTTAAAAGAGAACTCTCTTAGTTCCTTTTTCGTAAAATAGTTTGACAGGACCGAAAAAGTGATAAACTATCGCCCATCGAACGTTTTGTCCAGATAGTTTTACGAGCGTGAACAGAACAAGGTTGCTCGGCAATCTTTTCGGTTTTATGGAGTGTGAAAAGATCTTAAAGGATACTCCTTTGGGTTCATCGTTTTTGTGATACCATGACGAGTACGAAAAGATAAGAAAAGTATATTTGGTTGTGTTCTCATGTATTTTCGAGCGCGAGAACGAATGAAGACTGAGCTCAAAGTTTTTCTAAAAACTATAAAAAGCAGTCGTGCATGCGACGAAAAAAGAAAAAACATCCGTACTCTTTAGTGTGGACTTCAAAGTCATTATATCTGCAAAAATTCACACTCATAGGGCTATTAGGCATTAGGTTTGATGAATAAAACAATATAAAAATCAACAAAAATGGTAAGAAGTAAATATAAGTGGGTAAAAGGGATTTTACCATAGTCATTGTGATTTTGCCAAGAATTTTTCCCAAAACAACTCTTTTTACCTCAAATTTCATTGCTCGATCGTGGGAGGCATCGGTGACCATTTGGCGAACCGTCTCCGTCAACGAGGTAGGCTCTTGATCCCCTATCTTTTCCATGGCTTAGTTTTTATTTTCATTGGCAAATTTCATGGTTTTGAATTTGTTTTAAGGCCAAAACTTGCACCTGGGCGTTCTCGCAGGCTAGCCATATGGGACCTGCGAGAATGCATGATTTTCAAAGGCGGCCTCAAAGGCACCTGCAAGAATCTCGCACTGTGCTAAAGAGGCACCTGCGAGGGCCGCAAAATGAAATTTCACTTTGATTTTTGCTCAATAAAAATATTCCAAGGTTTGAAATGAGTTGCTGACTCTCTTGTTATGGTTCTTGTGCAGGCTTTTGACCGTCACAATGCTGGAGTGGCGAGAAAGAGAACATGAGGAAAATGATGCTATTTTCGGGAATGACCCGGGAACCGTTGCTGCCCTTCAAGACTGTGGGCTCTTGAAATTCTTCTGTATTCTGGGTATGAGGGCCCAAATCAGGTTGTTGGAGTACCTAGTTCATATGTGGGACGTGGACCAACAGTTGTTTCATGTGGGAGTCCACACCTTAATGTTGGATATTGAGGATATCTACTTTCTGACAGGGTTATCATGGCATGGGTACCACGCTAGCTTGACTAGTAGCCGAGGCGACGAACTCACTATGAGTGAGTATTGTCACCAGTACTGTGTCCCAGAGGCAGAAAGAAGAAAAGGTAAGGTGGCTATTTGGGGGGTCCAAGACTTGACCCTGAGAACCATACTATTCACCATAGCATGCATGGCTGGGAGCACAACTTCACACATGGATCTCTAGAGCTACTTCCAATATGCCATAGAATGCATAGAGCCACGAGTCTTCAACTGGTCAGATGCATTTCTCCGCAGTATGAAGAGGAAGTTGACAAAATGCAGGAAGGGTGACCTGAAGCAGTTCGGGTACGGATCACTTTTGGTGTCCTTCTTTCTTGAGAGGGTTCCATTACTGAGATTACAGGTTGAGTGGGGTTTACTGGCCCCACGGGATCCAAAGATGTTGAGGTGGTGCAACCTCATGGCCCGACACGTAGCTGGGCCTATCATCAAATACAATGATTCCTTCTTTGAATGGATGCGGCCACAGATGTTGATGGTTGATGATTATGCCTACACTGGATTAGATTTTTGAGGGGATCCGGATTTAGCCCTACCTGAGGATTCTCAGTGGGGTGACCTAGGTAAGAAGTACACATTTTGTTCTTTTAAATGTTTTTGTGATTTTTATCATATGAAATGTTTTTATGTTTGTCCAAGAACTGATCAAAAATATATTTTGGATGACATAGATGTGGGGCCATACCGCCCTCCAGGTATGTCTCCTATTCAGTGACGAGGAGAGGTGGCTCCAGTGCCGCAATGGGATGCTAAATACTATGAGGCAGTGGAGAAAAAATTGGAGGGGTTGACTGCTGACATTCCGAACATGACTATAAGAGAGATCCCTCGACATTATCAGCGCCATACTGTGGGCGTGTCAGAGTCTATTGTTCGACTGCTTCATAGGGTTTCCCGAGCAGTCATATTATCGCGAGCGTCACCCATGACGCTACTCTCTAGAGGCTACAGGATTCATTTTTTAGATTTTGGTCCTTTGACAAACGTTTTGTAAAAAACTTTTAATCATTATATACATATATACGTTTTTTACCGGCTTATCTTGTGTTGTGTGATACATGTGATGTGATTGGTTTATAAATGGTCCAAATGTTTGTCTAATACATAGTTAGATAATGCATCAGTTAATGTATTTAGACATATAGAAATATGTTTATACTCGATATAAACAAAATAACGTTCCAAGAGGCGAATTCATAAATATACCCGATAAAGTAGGATTTCGAATAGCATAGACATTACTTAACTGCAGTACTACTAGCTGCGAATCGAGTCGTACGACCAAGTGATGGATACCGAGTGAAATAAAATCAATCAACAATTCAATAACGATGCTATACTCTGCAATATTGTTGGTCACACGGCCGAGACACAAACCTCGTACAGTGATAAGTTCATTTGTAGGGGCGTAAATTGCCCAAGCAGCAGAAGCAAGGTTTTGAGTACTATGGCTAGTGCCATCAGCGAAGCCAATGTGGGGTAACGAAGACTCCGACATCTAGAAACCAAACACAATGTAACATAAGGGCAGATACCAGATAATGAAAAATCATATTACAGTAACACACAAGAAGTATGATACAATAAAATACAAGTACTCATGCACAGGTGATCTTAAGCATAGGACTTCTTTAAGTACAACCCATTTCTGGGTTCACTCAAAGGGATATCGTCATAATCTACTAACTCGTAAGATTATTTCTCCAGAACTCATCTAACAATGTAAGGGCCTCGCCACATAGCTTCAAATTTTCCATCTCCTAGCATATCCCGATCTTGTTCATAAAAGAGAACTAAATCACCTTTGGAGAAAACGCTAGGTTTGACATGTTTGTTGTATTGGGATTTGATGGGTTTCTTCCGGGCTTCTATGACTAGGGCGGCATCGCGAAAAGTTTCATCTAATCGCATGAGATACAACAGACGTTCTTCTTCGACAAAAGTGTTTGGTAGGAGTTCGGCGGCTAGTTTTAGGGAGGGTATCTCACATTCAATCGACAGGATGGATTCTAGACCATAGACTAACTGGAATGGTGTAAAACTAGTAGCAGACTTAACGAACGTTTGGTAAGCCCACAATGCTAAAAACAACATCGTGTGCCAACTCATTTTGTAAATCCCTATCATTTGTCAAAGCATGGTTATGAGGATTTTGTTAATTGCTTCGACTTGGTCGTTGGCTTGTGGGTAATAGGGCGTTGAGTTTTCATGGCGAAGACCCAAATTTTCAGTGAGTTCGGACATCATGAAGTTTCTAAAGTGGCTACCGTGGTCAGAGAAGATAACCTGAGGAACACCAAAATGAGCTATGATGTGATTGAAAATGAATAATGCTGCGGTCTTTCCGGTGTTGTCAAATGTCGGCATCACCTCAACCCATTTCATAAAATAGTCTATAGCTACAATAATGTATCCATGCCCCCCAACCGAGTGAGGGTGACATGTCATGAAATCGATACCCCATTTCGTAAAAGGACCGACGGAGACCACAAGGTGAAGAGGAGCGGGATGTGATCATATTTTATGGTTGTAGGTCTAGCAAGCGTGGCACTTTTGGATGACAATTACACAATCGTTAAATAAAGAGGGCCAAAAATACCCATCTCGCAAGATCTTCTAGGCAATGGCATACCCAGACATGTGACCACCACAGGCTCCAGAATGGCAGTCATTTAAGGCTTTCTCGGCTTCATCAAACGTGAGGCAACGTCGAAAAACTGAGTCATTCCCACGACGATAAAAAGTATCACTGAGGATAATATACTGATGGGCTTGGTAGCATATTCGATGGTGATAAGTACTAGAAAAATTGGGCCAGAAAGTCTGGGTTTGGAGATATATGATGATATGTCTGTACCAAAGATCATCGGAACTAATCAGGAAAAGGGATTCATCAGGTAATGAATCGGTTGCTACCTTTTCTGTCTCAGAGTAGGGACAGTCGCATATCAACTCGGCAAACACTAAGGATTTCTTGGACTTATCATGTTTGAATTCTAAGTCAAACTCCTGGAGTATCACAATCCATTTGGAGTATTTTCCCCCTAGCAGTTGATGTGTGAGAATGTGTTGCATAGGGTTGCAGTTAGAAATTACCGTAGTCTTGTGAGAGAGGATATAATGCCAGAAACGTTGAACTGCTTGGATGGCTGCCAAGGCCAATTTTTCAACATGTAAATACTTGGTTTCGGTAGGTGTTAGAATTCAACTCAAGTAATAGATGACATGGTCGTCATGAGAATCATCCTCCTGGATGAGAACCATAGTGATGGTGTAATCCGAGGCTACGAGGTAAAGGAAATATCCGTGACTATAATCAGGGGGGAAGAGAAGCAGAGTATGTGTCAGGGACAGTTTCAAAGCTTCAAAATCTTTGTTTTTGATGGTATCCCATATGAACTCGGACCCCTTTTTGAGTAGTCATGTAAATCCAAGAGTCAGCTCGGCATAGTTCAGGATGAAACGACGAAGAAAGTTTGCTTTCCCTTGAAAACTTTGTAACTGGCGAAGCGAAGAAGGAGGGATATTGAGAATTTCCTTGACCTTCAGAGGATCTACCCTGATCCCTTGATGTGAAACAATAAATCCTAGAAGTTGGTCAGATTCTACGCAGAAAACGCATTTGTGAGGATTCAAGTGAATATGGTAAAACTGACATCTGAGGAAAATGGCTCAGAGGTGTATTGGATGATTGAGCTGGGGCATGGAATGAGTGGGTAAGTCATCAAGATATGGATGAATGATGTGCTTGATATCATGGAAGGCATAAGACATAGCGCGCTGGAAGGTTGCACCAACGTTTTTTAGACTCAAAGGAAGTTTTTGATAGGCAAAAGTGCCCCAAGTGAAAATAAAAGCAATTTTGTGTTGATCCTCGGGAACGATATTGATTTGATTATAACTAGAGAAACCATCCATCAGAGAGAAGATTTCACTTCCAGCACAATCGTTGACAATCTGGTCGACAAAGGGGTTAGGAAATTTGTCTTTAGGATATGCTTTGTTAATATGCCTATAATCAATGTACATGCGGATTGCGCTTTGTTTCTTGTCGATTGGGACAATATTGGAAACCCAGTCAGTGAGAGCCACCGGGTAAATAAAGTCGTCTTTGAGAAGTTTCTCAACTTCAAGCTTGATAGCGTCTGCTTTACGTGGGTGGACCAGATGAAGGCGTTGTCGGACAAGTTTAGCATCTGGGTATGTCTTGATCTCATGTATCACAATGTCGGGGTCAATACCCGACATTTCTTCATAGCTCCAGGCGAAGACGTCACGAAATTATTTGAAAAGTGACGTGTAGGTGATGGTTTTTTCAGGGGAACATGAAGCTCCGATATGCACATTTTTGACAATTCCAGGTTTTATGGATATGTCGAGAGGAATGGTGAGTGATATATTGCTTGAGTTCCCTTTGGAAAACACATCATGTGTAGACTTGGGAACGGTGGAAATGACAACAATGTTCGACGGGGTCGAGATCCATTTCCAGCTCTCGATGGTGTGTTGTTCTAGGAAGAGGATGGAACGATGATGTCCATCGTCCCAGGGGGTGTCTTCCATGACAGACATAATCATTTCATCTGTGGGAAAAATGATGCGGAATGGATCAGGAGGTAAATCACCAAGAGAGGGAGTAGAAGGAGTTGTTGATTGAATGGCTTGATAAGCGGATTCGACCGAGCGCAATGGCATTTCATCGTCGTAACGAAGATGATCGCCAGAGTTGGGTACCATCCATGGGTTGTGAGACACAAGGGTTCAGTGAATAGAGGTGGAGATCATGTTGATTGAAGCGACAGATGGATGTGGAACATAGGGTGGTGGGATGGGGAAGGTACCCATTAACAAGGAGTCTTTAAGAAGACCCACACCGATGTTCTCATATCCGGGGAGGTTTTGGTGATGAACAGTACATTGCCAATACGCGCATTTGAGCTAAAGAAGGCTAATTGGTCGACAGTAATTACCTTTCCTTGATGTGGGAAATGTACAATACGAAAAAGAGTCGACACAACTGCGCACATGGAATCAATCCAGCTACGACCAAGTAGGAGGTTGTAATCGAGAGGAGCGTCAAAGACTTCTACTTCAACTTGGAACATCTTGCCTTCTAACGTAATTGGCAATGAAGGGAGGACATCGTAAGGATTAAAACCGAAGCCATTAAAGGCTTTGAGTGTGTGATGGGATTCAGTCAAAGAGGGAGAGCCGATGGCTTTCCAGCAGGTAATGGACATGACACATGTCGAGGCACCATCGTCGATAACGGTTCTACAAAATTTTTTGTCAGAGACAATAACTTGTATTTGGAATGCGAGTTGAGGGGGAAACCTTGAAATGTGATCGTCCAAGTAAAAAATTATTAAATTTGTGTCTGTAGGGTCGATTCCACCGATAGCTTTCAACAATTCCTTCTGTTGTATAGGACAACTTTGAAGGATTTTGAGGGCTGACATCGTGGATGGTGCTTGGACCAGATCTTCAACAATATTGTAGTTATGGGTAGTGTTATCCCCGATATCTAGGGATAACTAGGAGATCATGTCTCGAGGCCCACATGGTCCTAGACATGGAGTATCAAGAGCAGGAGAGACTTGAGCATGGCCCTGGAGGGCCCATCTTTCTTCTTCTCAGCTAGCGTTGTTCTGTCAGCAGTACCAGCTTCCATCACTACCGGCCTGGGCTTGCATCGGAGAGGACTCTTGCTCCATGAGGTAATTGGTCCAAGGTATCATGGTATGTGTCATATTTGATCGTTATAACCTTCTTATGTATGCATTTGGTTCCTTTCATTTCGGATGACTGCTTGGATCTTACACTAATCCTCTTGACCATTGTTGGGGTGATTGATGGGGAAACTTAGCAAACCACTATTCATGGGTCTTGGTTAGCCACCAAGGGGGGTTTGCAGAGCCATCGCCTGCTCCCACCATATTATCATTTTTCCATCTTATATCCCACTCATCCATCCCTTTCCCCTAGTCTGGCCATTAGGATGACCTTCCAGGGTACATCTTGTCTTGTGGGAATAAGGGGCTAAAGGCCCAGGAGGTAAAAGTAGCTGGTAAAAGATAAAAGCCATAGGAAAATAAAACCTAGAGATGCTTCGCCCAGGGGATCCCCGAGAAGGCAATAAAAGGCCTCTCGATAAGAAACTAAGGGACCCTAAGAAAAAATGAAATAAATAAATGCAAGACCTAACCAAGAGGATGGGAGGTCTCATCACGAGCCGGC
>JASDQU010372517.1:89098-102575 GCA_032191745.1 Picea mariana
AGATATCAAAGATCTCCCCAGTATGGTCGCCAAATAAATGTTGAGGAAAAGATATGAAATGATCTTACTCAAGCATTTTTAGATTCTGCTTGGCTAAAGAAAAATAGATGGGAATGTCACCCTATATTTATAGCCATCAACAATAAAATCCTAACTCACAAGTAGATTACAAGTGCTTAGGCTAGTCTTTTTTACAAATAAAAGCTTGCAGGAAAATTCATTTTAATATGATTTTGTGAATCTAATAGTTGCTGAAATAAATGTAGAGACATAAGTAAAGACACCAAGATGATAATCAAGACAGATGAGACATAAAGCAATCCTTTATTTCATTCCAATTCACCAAAGAATCATTCTCTTTACAAAATTTCGTGCAAAAATTTCGGACCAAAGTCAAACATAGACATCCCCGATGGAACATACAAAAGGACCTCTGACAGAAAATAAAAAATTGAACTCTAAAAGTTGGATTAGCTTCCCATAGATTTTTGCCCACTCGACTCTGCACAATAGCCTTTGTCAGTCATGAAAACTAATTCACAAACAAACAAGTCTACACAGACTATCAAAGATAGATCAACACCTCTGAAAAACAAGTGTCTAAATGATGTAATTCAGCCCTGAATCTTATTGTCTACAATAAGACCCTGCTATCATAAAAAAGAATTAGGCTTGTGATAAATTAAGGAATGAATGAAAACTGAACTATCTCAACATAAACTCAAAGAGAAAACCTTAGTATGCTTCTCCTTCTATCCTCCTCTTGTTCCTCCCTTTCCTTTTGCCTTTAAGCAAATTAGAATTGGTTGAAGCAGTTGAACTAAATCATTAGTTAAGTTAACTAAAAACTCAACCAACTTTTTAGTCAGGGGGGAAAAGTAATAAATCATAGTAAGGGTCTTAAATAAATAATAACTAGTAGGTGGGACCCCTTGTGACTCCATTTAGCTCTTAACAATCATAACATAACTAGTTAATTAAGCAAAACACCCCTCCTTGTGACTCTCATCATCACATTCACATTTGTCAATTTATCTCATTGATATTTGAAATTATTTTCAAAAAATATATTACTCATATATCCAAAGAAAACATGTTGTCCAAAACTTCTGAAGTCAACTGTCATCAACAATAAATAAAATAAAACTCAAAAACCATATTTTCCACTCTGAGATGCAATCTTTCCTTGATTATTATTGTCACCCTTTGATTTCTCTGAATTTGCCTTTGGTTGCGCTAAGCCTTTAGGCCTAATCTCACTGATCACATGAGAACAATCGTCCCTCAAATTCATCCGGGAAGACACGGATTTATCATAGCCATTGGAGGGTGAGGAAGGGGAAACATTGGCTTTTCCTTTGTCAGGGGCATGGTGGACCTCGATTTTCAAGCTTTTGCTAGCATGAGAGGACTAAAATGGTGAGTGGACATGTGCAACTTGGACAATCTGGTTAATAGGCAGGGAAGCAGGTAAGGACAAATTGGGCCAGCCACGATGTTGGGAGACTATTAGGTGGACAATCTCTTGCCATCTGTCATTTTCGGGAACCTCGGGTTGCAATGAGACATGAGGGGGCATGGGAATACTAGGGACTTGTGGAGCTTGGAAGGGAGGCCTTTCAGGCCTAGGCTGGACCACTCCTTTCCCAATCGAATTGATAAATCCGGCCTGAAACAACTTGTCTAACTCTTGTGAGTCAACGTCAAAGTGTATGGAGAATCTTGGCCTTCTTGGGCCTCTGTTCCAATTAACTCTCCCTCGGTTGCCTCTACCATGGCTACCTCGGCTGAAAAAGCTCATTCCTGCATGCATGATTGATTAGAAAATAGTTCCTTTACATCCATACATGACAACTCCTTGAAAATATGAAATAGGCTTTAGCTCAGCAACATATCAGACTCATGCAATCCAATCCATATAAATTGTTTAACTGTTATCAATGAGTAGGGGATGAACAAAATGTCATGGGATATGCGAGGGGTTTGTATTGAGTGAAACACGATAAAATGAGGGGGAAAAGAAACATGGGCACTGCTCAAAGACAACAAACAATCAACTATAATGCAAACCAAAGAAAATATCATTGTGATCCAACCAAGAAACTGCGACTTCAAACTGCTTCAATACATAATTCTTCTTGACTGTAATTACATTTTAGAACAGGGAGTGAAAAATGAATGTGGGAAGGCAATGGGGTTGTAATTAGCGAAAAACGAAATAATGGTAGGGAAAGAGAGTGTATATTGTTCATAAAATTAATTAAGTAATCCATAAAACCATTTTGTAAAAGGAAATAACACCAACCAAATAATCATTGTGATCAAATGAAAACTACTGTGTATAATTCAATTAATTCTATCCATTGACTTGTTCACTGTTTGTAATCAGATTCTCAACAAAGTGTCACCAACAAGACATCATGCATTCCACAACAACTTGTAGAAGAGTTTTGTTTCTTCTCATTGTCCATTTAATATTTTAAAACAATTCCCAAATGAATACACAGTCACTTATTTCCACTTTGTTCAACGTCAACTCATCAACCACTGCCCACGAATTATTTCAATCATCAAATACAGACTCAAAAGTCGTGACCGATTCTGTTCTTTAATTCATTTAATAATTAAATTGTAATGAGGTTATACTGTCACAGAACCTGTGTCTATCTCTGCTACGATGCATGATATTCATCAACGCACATAACAGACAACCAAATACAACCATCAATATTTTAATTGCAAAGATCCTAACTTGCCACTTAAACACATAGACATCGATCACCATTTTAACTCATACCATGCTTGGAATACACAGACCATTCGACAAAACACAGAGCATTTATGTATAGGTCCAATCACTCTGAAACTAAACATCCACAATGCAACGCTATCAACCAATATAACGAGGTAGAAACAATAAGCCTGATCTCATGTCATAAATTGATCAAATTTGCAACAGAACCATTTTGTTTAAAAAACCGTGACCATCTATGATGGAACAATCAATAATATCCATAGCATATACAGTGGATGGCCATACCATAATCACCATGATTGCAATATTCCCATTTGGCAAATTAAAACACATAGTCACAACAATCATTAACTCAACCTAACATGTTGTAGGAAGGCTACACATACCCACGCATCACGCGCGAAAACATTGTTGTGACTTAATCAATTACAACTAATGTCGGGTTAACAATTCAATAATCACCTTGCAAATGACAACGACTGTGTATTCAATCCCATTCCTCCAATCAACCAATAAACAATGTCGATCTTATCAATTAGACTGTTATAATAACTAATTGCAGTGCCTAAATACCAATAACCACAACCACTATCGAAATAATCAATAGAGACGAGCCAACAATAGAACATTATTGACGATGCACCACTAACTCATAACCATCAACCATGTATCCAACAGGACATAACGGGTTCCCTTTTATCAAAACCGAGCTTTGAGTAATCAAGGATTCACACTGTGGACCAACACGGGGAGACTGGAGTCGGGCCCCACCATCGGGTGAGAATTTTTGAGACCAACAGTGCACACACAGGGTATACCACCACTAACTTCGCAAACATGGTGACAACTCCAGTGATAGGAAAGACTATGAATATAGGAGTAAGGCTCCATTTTGGTCTTGTAACAACACTTAGAACACACAGGGTATAACCCTCATGGTTTTCCCAATCAACCGAAGAACGCTGAGATAAACATAGCCGAGAAATAGCAATCATCCTTAAGCAAGCCCTTTGGCATAATATTCATCATAACCCAGTGCGCAAACATCAGTAACATGAATGAACCCATACCCAAGTGAGACAATGCACAGTGACACAAAGTGATTCAAACCTAGAAGCCCTCATAACAACAAAACGACTGGGTATGGTGATAAGAATGCATGGAAATGGCCAACCAACCTAGACCGAATGAAAACCCTTCAACCAAGACCAATAAGGGTGACAGAGTGCCTTCATGACTTCAAACACTCAGAATGATCAATAAAACTGTGACCTCAAACATTATTGCAATCACACCAACCCTTCATTCTAGAAAAATATCATTAATTTACATAATTGCCAGACTTAATGAAAACACAAACCCATACATCCTGAGCCAATATATATTTCATAACCAGAGCGTATTGATGGATGGCGAAAAGACATGCCTGTAACCAAGAGCACCTTAAAAATGCGAGCTTGGCCGAGTGGTTCTTCCTCTGCTTGAAAGTCGGAGCCTAACCACAACAAAGCACAGTTGAACAATTGCCAAGCTAGGGTGACGAACAATGGAAGGAGTATGAGTGGCGTGCAATAAATGCACGTCACCTCCACCCCAGCTCATTCAATTCCTTAGTACACTCCAACCATCCTTCCATTAATCTGCTTAATAAATCTATGCATCAAACTTAACACCCATCACTTGTCAAACACACCACCCATATCACATTTAACCATTGCCAAATATACCATAACACATATCAACCATGTTTCATATAACTCAATTAATCACATAGCTATTAACTTGTTAGCTAGGATTAACAATGATCTTTTAATTTCAATCCATGTAGAGTAGCATATTAGCATAGTTTAATCTCTTCCTTTTGCATTTGTTTATATTGTTTTTATCTCTTTTCAATTGATTCTTATTTGTTGTTACTAACATGTCTCTTGTGCAGGTGTCACAGTAATGAATCGAGGAACAAATAGCAAGGATAACAATGGATAATATAGGCCATCGTAACATGAAATTAGAGCCTAGAGCAATTGAAACAACACATAACATGCTTAATCCATCATTCATTTGTCGCAATTGGAACCAACACATAATATGCCTTATTCATCACCAATAAAATCAAGGTTTCATCAATCACGTAGAACCCTGTAAGCGATGTCGAATAACAACATAAACATGAAATAAGAACCATATATGATCTCCCAATCTACAAGGGGGTCCCACCTACTAGTATTATTTATCTTGTTAACTTATAATAATAGGCCTTAGCAATACTTTGCGGGCAAAACCTCGTTGCGATTTTAATCGTCAACAAACTAGTGACTCCACAGGGAAATTTGTTTTCAACATATTTAGAACTCATAACTCATGTTTTTGCAGACCAAGAACAACAGGTCAAGAAAATATAACCAGGAAAATTATGCAATAGGGGGAAGTGAGCGGATTTTATGAAAAAATGACCGGGAATTCGGGAATATCGCATGAAAAGTGTTAAGTATGAGGGGTTTTACCACTGTGTGCATAATTGTTCAATCGAGATTGGCTCTTAACTTCAAGGAGAAAATTTATGGACTTGCTCTCTTAAATTCTCAAATGGATGAAGAAAAGGAAAGAAGAAGCGGGAGATAACCAATTCTTTATAAGACAACAGTGAAAGCAGGTAACAAATTCAAATATGCTTTAGGGAAACATCGTGACAACTGTGTAAGTTTGATTGTTATTGACCAACAATATCTTGCAAGAGTGACATTGTGGCAGAACTGATCCAACGTCTTATTTTGACCGAATTAACTAAAAGATGGTAATCAACCAAATCATGACAACAATAAAATTGCAAAATTCAAAACAACAACAATAAAATGACAAAAAAGTAAAAGCAGTAAGAAATGTTTTAAAACAGAAAGCAGAAATCAAACTACTGTAAATCAGAAAAGAAAATAGTGCAAAATTGAAAGCAGAGCTAGGTTACTAGTATACAGAAAATCCAAACAACATTAGAACTTTTCACGTTGGTCCTTCGTATTGTTTCAAGTGAGGATTGTTAATGCTGTAGGAAAACAATTGCCCCTTTAAATCCTTTAGAATGTAAGAGTTAGTATCTAGGACATAAGTAATTTTGAATGGACCCAGAAATAACACTTGGAACTCCCAGGTAATAATTAGCCCTTTAACGTGCACAATCAGATCATCAAGATAGATATGAATACTAATCAATTCATCCAAAGTTGTTTGTATAGGTCTTTTAAAAGCGGTACGTGCATAAGCTAAGCCAGAAAGCAGGTATTTATCAGTCATGGTACCCCAATTAATGATAAGAATGGTTTTGTGAGCATCTGCCCCTTTTCCCTTGATTTTACTGTAACCCCAAAAAATGTCAAGTAAAGGCCTCATATGTGACCTTACAACCTGCTACAGAATCATTTCCATATTAAGAGGAGGAAAAGGATTTCTCGTGATAGGCTGATTGAAGGTGCGAAAATTAATGCAGGTTCTAATATGATCAGTAGTCTTTGAAACAGGTACCCAATTGGAAACCCATTCAGGGTAGACTGGAAAAATGATCCCAGACCTTAAAAGAGTTTCCAACTCCCTTTGAAAATTTTCTTTAAATGCATAGTTAATAGGTCTTAGTTTCTGCCTAACTGGTTTCATGCCTTCCTTGATGGGGATAACATGTTGTATAAGTCCAGGATCAAAACCACGAAGATCTTCATAAGACCAAACGAAAACATCTTGAAATCTACCAAGTAGCTTAGACAACTTCATTTCTTCTTTATCAGAACATTGAACACTTATTTTAACATTCCTTGAAGATTCGAGTGCCCCAATGTTCAAAGAGATGGTTTTACCAACCTTCCTTCTTGACTCCTCTTCTTTTTGTTTCTCTTTATTGCTTCCATCACTCGAAGAAAATGAACTCTTTGGAGGAGTCAGGCCCTTAGGAGTCTTGTTGTCTTTCATAGATATAATTTCCTTGGGCTTAAGAGGTTCATCTTGAATGAAAACACAATTGTTCTCATCCTTAGGGAGGGCCTGCCAAGATTCTATATTGTCAGGGATATGTGGACGATATAGAGATTGAAAATTACAATCAGGCCTGTGTGGCAGAAGTTGTCGATTAGTAGAGGTTGCAAAAGCAGCTAACCGATCAACCATTGAATTCAACTCCCTCTTAACATGAGTGATATTGAAATATAACAGGTTCGATATAAGTGCACAAACAATTTGGGTGTATCATTTCATCAGCTTGTTGCTAGGAGAGTATATCTTACATACCAGGTTCACAATAAGCTCAGAATCTCCAAAAACTGAAAGGTGACCACAACCAAGATTATAGGCGTTTTCAATGCCTAATAATAAAGCTTCAAATTCAGTGACATTGTTCGTACAAGCAAACTCCAACTTGTAAGACAAATTATGAATTTTCCCTATAGGGGAAACCAAGATAATGACAGCCCCAATACCTTCATTAGAGCGTGAACCATCAAAGTGCATGTGCAACATATCATCATCTAAATCAGTTTGTTCCAAAGGAATATTATCCTCCTCAACAAAGATGGAGTACACTCCTAGGTCCTCTTCGATATAGTTTACATTAGGTTGTGGAACACTCTCTATGTAGGGTGAAATCCTTCCCTCTCTAAGGACTATAATGTTCTTACTATTCTGAGGCATGGATAAATGTGTCATGTCGAGTGAGAGGTACCCACCTGTTAAGGCTTGGCAATCTTTTCCCAAGATAATTGAGTAATTTCTTACAGGCACATCAATTACATGAATACTAAGGGTTGCCCTTATTTCAGGGTGTGCACATAAAACTAAGGTTACATATTTAATCTCACCTATGGTCGTCTTTTGTAGACTGTTATAGGACATCATGCTTCTGGCATTTTCATTTGTACAAGACAAGCCTAACTCTTCCATAATAATCTTCGACATCACACTTGGGCCTAAAATGCCATCAAGGAGGCCACAATGGGCGATCCTATCCATAATCTTTGCAGAAATATAAAAAGGGGGATTTTTTACAGGGTATCTAAAGTTATGTACACCTACTTTATTTACAGATGAATCCTCTTCGTTTACCTCTTAAGAGAGGTTGGCTACAACGAAAGCTTTTCCTTCCATGAATTGTTTAAGATGCATCCGTTGTTTAGGGACGACAACCATGTCCAGAAGGGTTGCATCTACTTTGATGTTGGCCAATTGATTTAGGATATTGTATTTGGAAGAGGGGAGAGGGGAAGGTGTTCCTTGACTATCAGGAACCTTAGGAAATTGAACATTAGCAGCAGGTTAAGATGAGCTCGGGCTAGAAGAATTGTGGGGAGGATCAAATTTGTCCTTGGGAGCATAGGCTTTAATCATAGTATTGATGATCATGACATCTTCTGGCTCTACAAAATCTAGGACAACGATAGTAGTTTCTGGTATTTTTCCAAAGATATTATCTCAGGCACTCTTCCTTACCTCACATGTGTCTTCCTCGTGGTGTTCCTCGCAGAAGTTACACCAACTTTGAGGCTGGATAACTTTAGGTTGAAAATTATTTCAATCGAATTTATAAATGGGGGTGCAGAAGAGGATGAAGCTCCAGGGGTGAGATAGTTCCCTTTCACTCGAACGCTATCATACGATTATTCATGTCTTGTACTAGCTGTAAGAGGGCGGACATGTTTGTCTGTTTAACTAATTCTCTCTGGGGAAGACCTGTTCTTTCAAGTCGTTCTTTATACTCTGAACAAGTATGCAGAGCGGAACCGATATTATCAATGGATTTTTCCTCAAGCCTATGATGGTAAGGGGAAGGTAATGCATGAAAGCGACTTGGTTCCGAGGGCAGATGAGTTCAGGGATCTGATTGTATAGCTTAGTGAAATGCAAGTTGAAAGATTTGATGGTCTCACCATCCTTATAGGTGACGTTATTATATTCCCGTAACTTCTCAGCTGGGCTTTTAGATTGCCCATAAGTGGATCTGAACCAATAGATTAACTCCTCCCAAGTAGACAAAATCCTAGGAGGAAGGTCAAAGAAATCGTCTGCAGCCTTTCCTTCTAAGGAATTGACGAATAAGTGCATGAAAGTATCATTGTCGTTGGCTCCTATGTTGTGACAAGCATTAGAAAATGCCACCAGGTGTTCGTTTGTAGTGACAATGTTATTTCCCAAGAACTTAGGAAGATTGTCCTTGAACTTAGGAAGTGGACAAGTAGCAGGTGCTAAGTTAAGAGGAGAGGACACATGCCATGGTGTGGTTGTGGCGTCTTCTTCAAACTGGAAAAGCCCATACTTTTTAATAACTTTGGTGGGGGTTTGTTGTAGATTGGATAGGAATATGGTGGCTATATAAGCTACGAATCATTGACGAAGATGAAGACTGAGAAGAGGAAGAACTTCCCGTGCCACCAGAGCCACCACTAGATGCCATCTTGTGGATAATAGATGAAGGAAATAAATATGAACTGGATGAATCAAACAAGGTTCTCCTTAGATCACTTTGTTGGGTAGATAACACAACATTCGTTCTTCCTATTTCAGCAATAGGATTAATTTCAGGTGATAAGCCTCTTCTTCTTCTAAAAACACGGGAATCTAAGAACATGAAAGAAAGGCCAAAACTGAAGAACAAGAAGGTTACTGATGATTTCTCAGTTGTCTACGTCTAGCTTTCAATCGTTCTTGAGCACTAATATCTTGTTCAATTGTTGCCCATGAATGATTAAGTTCAACACGGGTATTGATAGTGTCTAAAATGGTGTTAAACATGTTCAAAGCAATGTTGGTCTGATCTTGAAGACCGAGCTCAATATTGGGTTGCCTTGCAACATGCACAGTCATTAAGAAATAAAACAGTCAAAGAATCAATATCAGAAAAAAAAGATGTATCGATGTTAATCAAGCATAAAATATTAACTAGAGAGATATCAAAGATCTCTCCAGTATGGTCGCCAGATAAATGTTGAGGAAAAGATATGAAATGATCTTACTCAAGCATTTTTAGATTTTGCTTGGCTAAAGAAAAATAGATGGGAATGTCACCCTATGTTTATAGCCATCAAAAATAAAATCCTAACTCACAAGTATTGATTACAAGTGCTTAGACTAGTCTTTTTTACAAATAAAAGCTTGCAGGAAAATTCATTTTAATATGATTTTCTGAATATAATAGTTGGTGAAATAAATGTAGAGATAGAAGTAAAGACACCAAGATGATAATCAAGACAGATGAGACATAAAGAAATCCTTTATTTCATTCCAATTCACCAAAGAACCATTCTCTTTACAAAATTTCGTGCAGAAATTTCGGACCAAAGTCAAACTTAGACATCCCCGATGGAACATACAAAAGGACCTCTGACAGAAAATAAAAAAATGAACTCTAAAAGTTGGATCAACTTGCCACAGATTGCTGCCCACTCGACTCTACACAATAGCCTTTGTCAGTCCTGAAAACTAATTCACAAACTATCAAGTCTACACAGACTATCAAAGATAGATCAACACCTCTGAAAAACAAGTGTCTGAATGATGTAATTCAGCCCTGAATCCCGTTGTCTACAATAAGACCTACTATCATAAAAAAGAATTAGGCTTGTGATAAATTAAGGAATGAATGAAAACTGAACTATCTCAACATAAACTCAAAGAGCAAACCTTAGTATGCTTCTCCTTCTATCCTCCTCTTGTTCCTCCCTTTCCTTTTGCCTTTAAGCAAATTAGAATTGGTTGAAGTAGTTGACCTACCTCATTAGTTAAGTTAACTAAAAACTCAACCAACTTTTTAGTTGGGGGGGGAGTAATAAATCATAATAAGGGTCTTAAATAAATAATAACTAGTAGGTGGGACCCCTTGTGACTCCCTTTAGCTCTTAACAATCATGACATAACTAGTTAATTAAGCAAAACACCCCTCCTTGTGACTCCCATCATCACATTCACATTTGACAATTTATCTCATTGATATTTGAAATTATTTTCAAAAATTATATTACTCATATATCCAAAGAAAACATGTTGTCCAAAACTTATGAAGTCAATTGTCATCAATAATAAATAAAATAAAACTCAAAAACCATATTTTCCACTTTGAGATGCAATCTTTCCTTGATTGCTGCTGTCACCCTTTGATTTCTCTGAATTTGCCTTTGGCTGTGTTGAGCTTTTAGGCCTAATCTCGTTGATCACATGAGAACAATCGTCCCTCAAATGCATCTGGGAAGACACATATTTATCATAGCCATTGGAGGGTGAGGAAGGGGCAACAATGGCTTTTCCTTTATCAGGGGCATGGTGGGCCTCAGTTTTCAACCTTTTGCTAGCATGAGAGGACTGAACTGGTGAGTGGACAGGTGCAACTTGGACAATCTGGTTAGTAGGCGGGGGAGCAGGTAAGGACAAATTGGGCCAGCCACGATGTTGGGAGACTGTCGGGTGGACAATCTCTTGCCATCCGTCATTTTCGGGAACCTCGGGTTGCAATGAGACATGAGGGGGCACTAGAATACTAGGGGCTTGTGGAGCTTGGAAGGGAGGCCTTTCAGGCCTAGGCTGGACCACTCCTTGCCCAATCCATTTGAAAAATCTGGCCTGAAACAACTAGCCTAACTCTTGTGAGTCAGTGTCAAAGTGTATGGAGAATCTAGGCCTTCTTGGGCCTCTGTTCCAATTACCTCTCCCTCAGTTGCCTCTGCCATGGCTACCTCGGCTGAAAAAGCTCATTACTGCATGCATGATTGATTAGCAAATAGTTCCTTTACAACCATACATGACAACTCCTTAAAAATATGAAATAGACTTTGGCTCAGCAACATATCAGACTCATGCAATCCAATCCATATAAATTGTTTAATTGTTATCAATGAGAAGGGGATGAACAAAATGTCCTGGGATATGCGAGGGGTTTGTATTGAGCTAAACATGATAAAATGAGGGGGAAAAGAAACATGGGTACTGCTAAAAGACAAGAAACATTCAATTGTAATGCAAACCAAAGAAAATATCACTGTGATCCAACCAAGAAACTGCGACTTCAAACTGCTTCAATACAAAATTCTTCTTGACTGTAATTAAATTTTAGATTAGGGAGTGAAAAATGAATGTGGGAAGGCGATGGGGTTGTAATTAGCGAAAAGCGAAATAATGGTAGGGAAAGAGAGCAGATATTGTTCATAAAATTAATTAAGTAATCCATACAACCATTCTGTAAAAGGAAATAACACCAACCAAATAATCACTGTGATCAAATGAAAACTATTGTGTATAATTCAATTAATTATGTGCATTGACTGGTTCACTATTTGTAATCAGATTCTCAACACAGTGTCACCAACAAGACAACATGCATTCCACAACAACCTGTAGAAGAGTTTTGTTTCTTCTAATTGTCCATTTAATATTTTAAAACAATTCCCAAATGAATACACAGTCACTTATTTCCACTGTGTTCAACGTCAACTCATCAACGACTGCCCACGAATTATTTCAATCATTAAATACAGACTCAAAAGTCGTGCCCGATTCTGTTCTTTAATTCATTTAATAATTAAATTGTAATGAGGTTATATTGTCACAGAACCTGTGTCTATCTCTGCTACGATGTATGATATTCATCAACGCACATAACAAACAACCATATACAACCATCAATATTTTAATTGAAAAGATCTTGACTTGCTGCTTAAACACACATACAACAATCACCATTTTAACTCATACCATGCTTGGAATACATAAACCATTCGACAAAACGCAGAGCATTTCTATACAGGTCCAATCACTCTGAAACTAAACATCCACAATGCTGGGCTATCAACCAATATAACGAGGTAGCAACAATAAGCCCGATCTCATGTCATAAATTGATCAAATTTGCAACAAAACCATTTTGTTTAAAAAACCGTGACCATCTCTGATGGCACAATCAATAATATCCATAGCATATATAGTGGATGGCCATACCATAATCACCATGATTGGAATATTCCCATTTGGCAAATTAAAACATACAGTCACAACAATCATTAACTCAACCTAACATCTTGTAGGAAGGCTACACATACCCATGCATCACGCACGAAAATATTGTTGTGACTTAATCAATTACAACTAATGATGGGTTAACAATTCAATAATTACCATNAGTCACAACAATCATTAACTCAACCTAACATCCTGTAGGAAGGCTACACATACCCACGCATCACGCGCGAAAATATTGTTGTGACTTAATCAATTACAACTAATGATGGGTTAACAATTCAATAATTACCATGTAAAAGAGAGTGACCATGTATTCGATCCCATTCCTCAAATCAACCAATAAACAATGTCGATCTTATCAATTAGACTATTATTATAACCAATTGCAGTGCCTAAATACCAATAACCACAACTACTGTCGGGATAATCAACAGAGACGAGCCAACAATAGAACACTATCAACGATGCACCAGTAACTCATAACCATCAACTATGTATCCAACGGAACATAACGGGTTCCATTTATCAAAACCGAACTTTGTGTAATCAAGGATTTACCCCGTGGACCAACACAGGGAGACTGGAGTCGACGCCCACCATCAGGTGAGAACTTTTGAGACCAACAGTGCACACATAGGGTATACCACCACTAACTTCGCTAACAGGGTGAAAACTCCAGTGATAGGAGAGACTATGAACAAAGGAGCAAGGCACCATTTTGGTCTTGTAACAACACTTAGAACATGT
>JASDQU010372518.1:11629-38971 GCA_032191745.1 Picea mariana
TTGCATTCGTCTCGTCTTCCTAATTTCGGTGGTATATTTACTTTGTGAAACAGAGTCTGTATGGAAGAGATATTGTGTTCTGTTCGAAAAGTCAAACAGGCAAAAAAGGGGATGACTGTACAGTCTGTACAGTCCACATGGAAGGTCCGTACAACTGACGTGGCGGGGCCAGAATGTGACACGTGGTAGCATCGGAGGATGACACGTGGCAGCACCAGGATGCGACATGTGGCAGGCAGATTCGATCGTACGGATGTACAGTTGGACTAGTATTGAGGTGACACGTGTCACCACTGAAAGGGTGACACATGGCAGGGTGACGTCATCCAGTGACGTGGCAGGATGACGCGACAGGTGACTGGGCAGTACGGCGGTTGACATGGCAGGTGACAGAGCAGTGACGCGTGGCAGTACGACAGACGACGTGGGCCAATCAGCAAGCGACACGTGTCATCGTTCGGTTGGGTGGTAAGGGTGCCACATGGCCCAGTCAAGGGATGCCACGTGGCAACCCATTATTGATTGATGGTTATATAAAAGTTTGTTTAGTTTGGCCGGGGGTCAAACCCGTGACCTCCCGGGCTCGAACGAACTAACAAAGTCCGGCTAGCCACTTGGCCGTCAGATGGTTCTTGTTTTGTAATCGGCATATTTTATTTTTATGTTTGGTTAAAGTGATAGCCAGCGGGAAAAGGGCCGGGGCCTAGCCCCAGCCCTCGACACAAATGACGCCACATGTAACCATACCACGACGTGACCGGGAGCCAAATCTAACGGGCGTGGTGGGGTTTGTTATAACCGTTGGTGAGGGCATATGCGAATCCCACAAGACCTGGAGCTAACCTCCAAACACACACGGAAGTTAAGCCACGGTCCTTTTGAAACGCCAAATGACCCGGGGCTGGAGTGGAGAATAGGGGGCCAGCGCTATGGCGCGTGGCCATATGGCGCTGATATGACCACACCAAAGGGGCATGCGCCTAGGGTTCGGGGGCTGTGGCCTAATACAATTGCCAAAGTGGGTTTTTTTGTTATGAATTTGTTTTTTTTTAATTTAATATGCCTATATTAAGCAGATTTCTTCTATTTTTGGGGGATATTGGGCATTTTTGGAGGCCAGATTCTTGGAGGAAGTTGGGTATGAGAAACCAACTTCAAGCCTATATAAACCAGGCCTGTTTGAGGCCATTTACAGTCATTCAGAGCAGAGCTATGCTGAAGAAAAGCCAAGCCAAAGTCAGTTTGATGCAGGGAAGCCTTTGAGGAGGAGACGTTGTCGGATCGTTTCTGGGAGCTTGGAACGTCAGTTTTGCATGTCGTTTTCTTTGCAGGGTTCTAGCGATCTGGGAGAACAAGACCAGATTAGTCTTGTAGCCATTTGGAATTGCAGAGATGTAATTTTGATCACTTGAACAGAAATAAAGAAGCCTCCCCCAAAGAGAAAAGGCCCGAAGACGTAGACAAAAGTTGTGCCGAACTCCGTTATCAACCTGCGTTTTTATGGTTTGTTGTTTATTATTCATTTCAGATCTGCATATGTGTATTTGACTATCATAATTCCTTTTCTTTCCTCATTCTTTCACTAAATTCTCAAAATGGTTAATCAATACATGCAAGATTAAAACTCAACCATAGTCATTTAAAAGATCCTACGGATCAGGTAGAGAGAGAGATGTTAGGA
The DNA here is from genome assembly GCA_032191745.1 of Picea mariana. Taxonomy (NCBI): domain Eukaryota; kingdom Viridiplantae; phylum Streptophyta; class Pinopsida; order Pinales; family Pinaceae; genus Picea; species Picea mariana. Next base: position 13,311 of record JASDQU010372518.1, read on the forward strand.
GGGGGATACATATTTATGGGGAGAGAGGGGTATATTTAGAAGAGAGAGAGAGAGGAAGTTGGAGGGAGTGATTGAGGGAGGGAGGGGAAAGAGTGTAGGAGAGGTAGAGGGAAAGAGGGAGAGAGAGAGAGAGACAAAGGTTAAGAGGGAGATGAAAACTAATGAGGAGAAAGGGGTAGATTTAGAGGAGAGAGGGAGAGGGAGAAGGGAGGGAGGGAGTGAGGAATGGAGAGGGATTTTCATTTGGTGCAGCTTAAAACCGTGCAACCATTACTACTAATTTCATAATTTCTATCCTTGATGTGATCTAAAAAGAAATTTTACACGACTATAGTTGAGTTATTGTGCATGTGTTCATTAACCGATTAGGAAGATGAATGAAAGAGGAAGAAGATATGAAAAGTTATGATACCCATAAGAGGAAGAAGATATGAAATAAAGAATAAAAAACAACAAACCATAACACAAATGTGATAACGGAGTTCTGCAATCTCGCCTATCTCTCGATACCTTGTCTTAGTGGGATTTTCTTATTTTTGTTTGAAGCTCAATAAGTACATCATGATAGTGCCAAAATGTTACAAGACTAATATTTTCATGTTCTATCAGATCTCATGAACCCATAAAAATTGACGGTGACCAAATCGGATGAGCGAGGATCCCAGAAATGGCCCACAAAGGTACGCTCCTCAATAGCTTCCCTGCATAACAATGGACTTTGGCTCAAAAATCCATCATCATAAACATGTTATGAACCACCATTGATCTCTCCCATTCCCTCAAAAAGGCATGGTTTATATAGGTCTGAATTTGGTTATCATCCTCCAACTTCCTCCCAAGATCTAGCCTAAAAAATGGCCCAATATCCCCAATAAATGGACAAAATCCCCCAAATCTACATATAAAATCATTAAAAAATCATATGTCAAAGTTAAAAACCCATTTAGCAAAAATGTAGGGTGCAGCCCCCTAGTGCACTAACCACTGGTCCTATGGGTACATCCACGTGCTCTTAGGCTTAACTGGCTCACAGGCCTAGTCAAGGTCCTTCGTGCTCTTCTCATTCGGTGTATCCCCTTTACACGATAGCCTTGGTCATATGCTAGGCCATGTGAATAGGTGCATTACTTTCCATGTGTGCGCCCAACCATAAGACCATTCCTATATCCCTTGGTCACAAGCTTAGCTCCTTGTTGACCGAGACCTAACCAACAATTGCACAACCTGTCCTCTTTAAATGAAAATCTATTGACTTGCTTTAACAAATAATATAGTAGTCTAGTTGGTCCGACACTTCGCATGAAGACGTAGCTTGCCCGTGAGGTCAGGGGTTTGAATCCCCTTGGCCCTAACAAAATTTTACCCAATCATCCTTGGGAATTCGCAGAGTGCCACGTCACACTACCTGATTGGTCCATGTGGTGGCCTAGGATTGGCCCACATCACCAATCTGTACACTATGTCACCTTCTCAACTGTCTGACATGTCAACAAGTCGTATGCTCTGTCACCTGCACAGTTGTTTGACACATTAGCAAACCATATGCCATGTGTCCATTTTCCACAGGGCCATGTCACTATATGGACTTCCATGTGTCATCCACATAATGACACATGTCAATTTCGTACATGCCAACTCATCCCGAAAATGACAAAAATGGGTGATACGTATCACATCCTAGTGATGCCATGTCAACATGATGACATCATCATGATGTCATGCTAACATCATCCTGACGCATGAAGACATCATTTCCATGTCATCCATTCCACGTCACTGCCATGTCATCCTGCCACACCATATGTGCCACATGTCACCACTGCAAGGGTGACATGTGCCATTCACTGATTGGTCTCCTGTACCTGTTCACATCACCTATCTATATGCCCTGCCACATCATCTGTACAACCTGCCACAATAGTGTTGACCATGCCTGCCACATCATCTGGATGACTATACAACCTGTACAGTTAGCTTCCACATGGCATTGTACAGACTGTACAATCAACATTTTTTTCGCCTGTTAGGAAAACTGAATAGAACATGATTTTAGGAGTATACGACGTCCATTTGAGGCCGTTCAAGATGAGTTGGGTTCTTATTGACAAGTCCTACGTACACGTCTATTTTGAAGTTGTGCTGAGAACATTGAGTTTTAGGCCTTTCTGAGCCCCATCAAACTCCTGGATCTGAATATGGATCACACCTTCCCACTAAAGGACCTTTTGCTCCCCAAAAGGTTAAAAGAATGGAAAATGCCTGATTACATACCCATGAGGATGAAAAAAGAACATGATTTTGTACAAAAATGATGTTATAATAGGTCATCATTTCAACATCTGTGATTACATTAATGGAATCAAAATACAATGAAGTTGTGACATCCACTTCTGGCAAAACCAAGTGACTAGTTTCTTTCCTTCAAAGTGTTCCTCTTGCTTCATTGCTAATCTTTCTTCCCTCATGAGCTATGGCGCAATCCTTTTTTCCTTCCTTGGACAAAGCTCTAAATTAAGCTTCCAACAACTAGCCTTCTCATGTCCACTCCTACTGCAATAAGTGCACTGATTTTTTGGCATCCAGAACTATTTACCCTTCTCTTTCTTCCATTGTGGAGTTGAGTCTTTATGTCATGTTTCCTTCCTGGTTGACATAAGTTTCCTATACAAAGTTTGTCTCTTCAAACACTTGGCAACACAATGCTTGGGTGAATGATGATAAGTACAGGGATAAAGATTCCACAAGTTCGAGATTACTTGATTATGCTTATTATAATCAAAAGGAGAATTGGTAAAAACTTCACCATTATACCTTTCATGTTGATCTTCACTTTTCTTTGGAGATGACTTGCATTCACTACCACAATCCTGACGTGATGCACCATTACCTTTTTTGAAGTGTTACTGCAATTTCGTAAACTGACCATTTGAAGCTTTACTTCCGAAGTTTTGGATCCCATCTTGGAGGATGCTCCAAGATCCATTTCACCATATACCAACCCTAAGTATCAAGGCCTTTCCACAACCTCAATGGAATTAAGAATACCTTGGCCCTCACATCCAAGGCCCTTTCCTTCTTCATAACCCATCTTAGTTAGCAATTTCAAACCTACACCTTTTGTATGTTTTTCAAATGCACCAAAACCATCTTGATGGGAACAAGGAGAATAAGATCAATGACCTTCACTACATACTTCAGATGTATTTTCTGAAATAGGTGTAGAAGGCGCTTCCTTCAATCCTTCTTTTCCATTGTTGTTCTTTGAAGCTTTCACTTGAACCGTACTCTTTCATTCCAAGTAGTGTTCATACAACACTTTCACCATCTTGGCCATGGAAAACACCAAATTTATGAACTCCTTCTCATCTTGAGAAAGTCCTCTTGTAGATTCCATTTTCTACCTTGAGATATGCTCTTCTCTGGTTAGCATGCAAAACTCAAATTCCAAATGTCAACTAGCTCTGATACCACTTGATCCGAAAATATCTTTTACATGACTATGGTTGAGTTATTGTGCATGTGTTTATCATGGATGATTTTAGGGGATAAATTTCGCTCATGAGCTAATTTTCCATGGTTTTCCAAAAACGAGATTCACTATTTTAAAAATGATTCGCCCAAATTCTATAGGATAAAATTATTTTACCTTAAAAATCGCCAAAATTTTATAAAAACTATATAAAATCCTTAGAAATTTGAATATTTTTACAAAAAATATTGACAAACATTTATAGTTGGCATATGAAGGATTAGTAAGATTCGCCAAGGTTTCTACATTTGAAAATATATTTCTGTCCTTAAAATCATCCCTAGTGTTTATTAACTAATTAGGAAGTTGAATGAAAGACAAATAATATATGATAAGTTATTACAACCATATACACATGTACATATATGAAATAAAGCATAAACAACAAAAAATCATAACACAAATGTGATAATGGAGTTCGACAATCTCACCTACGTCTTTGGGCCTTGTCTCAGTGGGATTTTATTATTTTTGTTTGAATCTCAATAAGTACATCATGATATTTCCAAAATGTTACAAGACTAATCTGGTCATGTTCTACCAGATCTCGTGAACCCATCAAAACTGACGACACCCAATTCAGATGAACGAGGCTCCCAGAAATGGCCCACAAAGGTGTGCTCCTCAATAGCTTCCCTGCATAATAATGTCCTTTGGCTCAACAATATGGCATCATAAACCTTTTCTGAAGCACTAGTTATCTCCCCCATGGCCTCAATAAGTCATGTTTTATATAGGCCTGAAGATGGTTATCTTCCCCCAACTTCCTCCCAAGATCTAACGTCAAAAAAGGCCCAATATCCTCCCAAATCTACATATAAAATCATTAAAAAATCACATGCCAAAGTTAAAATCCCACTCAACAAGAATATAGGCTACACCACCCTAGTGTGGTAGCCCCTGGTCCTATGGGTGCACTCCACGTGCTCTTAGGCTTAACTGGTGCACAGGCCTAGTCCCCTAAATATTGGCCCTTGGTCACAACAATGGCCATATGGCCAAGCCTTGGTCCTCCGCGCCCTTTTCCTTTGGTGTACCCCCTTGACATGGTATCCCTGGTCATGTGTTAGGCCATGTGGTTGGGTTCTTTGCTACCCACGTGCGCACCAAACCGTAAGACCAGTTTTGTAGCCCTTGTTCGTGGGCTTAGCTCCCCATCGACCGGGGCCTAACCAAAAATTACACCACCTATCCTCTTTAAATGCAAATCCATTGACTTTATTTAACAAATCATATAGCAGTTCGGTTGGTCTACCACTTTGCACAAATATGTATATTTCCCATGATTTCAGGGGTTCGAATCCCCCTAGCCCTAAAATACTTTTATCAAGACGTCATTAGGAATCTTTAGGGTGCCATGTGGAACCACTTTATTGGGCCATGTGGCTGCCCAGGATTGGCACACATCACCAATCCGTATGCTCTATCACCTACCCAAATGTCTGAAATGTTAGCAAGTCGTACTATCTTTCACCTGCCCAACTGTCTGACACGTTAGCAAATTGTATGCCATGTGTCCATCTGCTGCAGGGCGACGTCATTGTATGAAATTCCATGTGCCATCCATACAATAACATGTGTCAAGACCATACATGCCAACTCATCCCTAAAATGGCGAAAATGGGTGACACATGTCACCTCCTAGTAATTCCACGTCAACATGATGATGTCATCCTGACGCATGTCGATGTCACTACCACGTCATCCATGCCACATCACTGCCACATTATCCGTTCCACATCAATTCCATGTCATTTGTGCCATGTGTTACTACTACAAGGGTGACACGTGTCATTCTCTTATGGGTCCCCTGTACCTTTCCATGTCACATGTCTGTACACCTTGCCATGTCATTTGTACAGCCTATACAGTCAGCTGCAACATGGAACTGTAAGAACTGTACAGACTATACAGTCAACATTGTTTTTGTCTATTTGGAAAAATGAACAGAATGTGATATCAGAAGCATACAACGTCTATTTGAGCCCGTTCAAGTTGCATTGGGTTTGTATCGGCAAGGCTTATGCACACATTCATTTTGAATCTATTATGATAAAATTGATTGTTAGGACTTTCTGAGCCCCATCAAGCTCCTCAATCTGAATCTATCTCACATGTAATATACTAGATATCAAATGTATGCAAAACTAAAATAAAATGCTAGTAATGGCAGAATAACAACAATATAACCAGAACATTCACCACAATAACACTGAAATGATATAAGAATAACAATAGAAATAACACTTTGAATCTAAAAGAAATGTTCATGTGCCTCTTTGAGGGGCCAAAATCGAGTTGAGAAGAGCTCTATTACAATAATATCCAAGCTAGGGTTCTCATACCCTCGACTTCTATTTATACTAAAAAGAAGCATCTAGAGGAAGATCCTTCTAGAAGCGTAATCTTCCATTAGATATTCTTACATCCACCTTATTCTATTTTATTGAAAGGCCTTATTAATATTGACCTTTATTATATCTGAATATATTGTTCTACCTATGTGCGGGTTAGGACCCTAACATGTCCTCCCCCTTAAAAACAGCCTTGTCCTCAAGGCTTGTGATGAGGAAATTGTTGTAGAATGGTAGCTAGTTTCTAAGTGGTGTCTGTTGGAGTTGTACCTTTCTACTGTACTAGCACTTCCTTGATGGTTCTCTGACATAGGTGACTCTCACGTTGGTCCAAAACCACTTCTAGTTGTATCCAAATGGATCCTTCTTCAGCTAACTCTGGAAGATTGGTTTGAACTTGGCACTTAGCTCCAATCACCTTCTTTAAGCATGAAACATGAAAAATAGGATATATCTTTGGATTGCTAGGCAAATCTAACTGATAGGTGACTTGTCCCACATGATTGAGTACAGTATAAGGACTATAAAATTTCGGTGCTATCTTCTGGAAATTCTTGGCCTTGAGAGAAGTTTGCTTGTAAGGTTGCAGTCGAAGAAACACCTAATCCCCTTCTGCAAATTGGCATTCAGAGCAACCTTGATCTACTTGTTGCTTCATGCAATTCTATGCCATGAACAAATTCTCTTTGAGGGTACGGAGAATAGTCTCTCGAGCTGTAAGTGTTAGGTCAACCACCTGGACCTTCGAGGCACCCGGTAAGTATGAGAGAATTGAAGGTGGCTTCTATCCATATACCACTTCAAAATGAGTCATGCGTGTAGCTGTATGGTATGAAGTGTTGTACCACCATTCAGCTAGGGGTAACCATTGAGCCCATTGATTTTGATTTTCCAAGGCAAAACAACTCAAATATGTTTCCAAACACTTGTTCACAACTTCCATTTGGCCATCAGTCTGGGGATGATAAGTTGTGTTGAGATGCAATTCGGTGCCTTGTATCTTGAACAATCCTTGCCAAAAATTGCTTGTGAAAGTTGTTTCGTGATCATAAACAATAGAGTGTTGCATGCCATGAAGCTTGAAGACCTGATCCATGCATATTTGAGACACCATGGATGCTATAAATGGGTTTTGAAGGGTCTAGAAATGAGCATACTTGGAAAGGCGATCAACAACCACCATGATGATGGATTTATTTCCCAATTTGGGTAAGTCGGTAATACAATCCATATAGATATCTTTCCAAATAACAAGTGGAATCGGGAGAGGTTGTAGTGTGCCTGACGATTTGACTATTTCTCCCTTGTTGTGTTGACACACATCACATTCAACTACAAAATTATGAATGTCCTGTTTCATACCATCCCAAAAAAAGGAACGTTTGACTCTGTCATGGGTTTTGGTGAACCCAGAGTGCCCTACTGTGGGTGTAGCATGAAGCTTAGAAAGTACCATGGATTTAATCTTTGATTGTTTACTTAAATACAAACGACCTTTGTATCAAAGTTCCTCATGGAGCCAAGAGTACCCTGGGGAAGTTGGAGCCTTGGATTGCAATTGGTGGATCAACTATGAACTTTTGGGATCTTGTAGCCATTCCTGGAGAATGGCTTGGAGCCAATCTGGTACAATGAATGAAAGAGAAAAAAGAGATCCTTCGTATTCATATTTTTGGGAAAGTGCATCTGCAACCACATTGTCTTTTCCTTTCTTATAAATGATCTCATAATCATATCCAAAGAGTTTAGTCACCCATTTTTTTGTTCTGGGGAGGAAATGCATTGGTCCAAAAAATACTTGAGGCTTTGATGGTCTGTCTTAATTTGGAAATGTTTCCCCAATAGATAAGGACGCCACAGATCCATGACATGCAAAATAGCCAACATTTCCTTTTCATAGATGGATTTGCCCAGATTTCTTTCAGATAGTTTCTTTTTGGTAAAGGCCAAAGGTCGACCCTCTTGCATAAGGACAACAACAATTATTTTCCTTGAGGCATCACATTCCAACACAAAGGTCTTTGTGAAACCGGGAAGGGTGAGGACTGGAGTGGTTCACATGGGCATATTCAAGGTTTGAAAATTTTGAGTAGCGGTTGGAGTTCAAGTGAAAGAGTTCTTTTTTAGGAGAGCAGTGAGAGGTGTTGCAATCTTCCCATAATTCTTAACAAACTTGCAATAATACCCTATTAAGCCTAGAAATCCATGCAAGATATTAAGATTCTTTGGGTGAGGCTGGTCTTGCATAGCTTCAATGTTTTTAGGATCCACCCTGACCCCATCTTTGCGAACCGGATGACCCAAGTATTCTATTTCTGAGGCACCAAAAGCACATTTAGACTGTTTTAGGAAAAGTTGGTGCTGAGAGAGAAGATGGAGAAATTGAGCCATATGAGAAAGATGGTATGTTCAGGTTTTTCTATAGATGAGGATATCATCAAAGAAAACTAAGACAAAATGGTAGAGAAAATGATGAAAGACATGATTCATGAGGCTTTGGAAGGTGGAGGGGGCCATTACACAAGCCAAAGGGCATGACCAAAAACTCATAGTGGCCCTCATGAGTTCTAAATGCAGTCTTGGGAATGTCTGTCTCTTTCATACATATCTGGTGGTAGCCCAAACGGAGATCTAGTTTAGTGAAGAATTGAGCGCCACTCAATTCATCCAGGAGGTCATCAATGACAGGAATGGGGAATTCGTATTTTATGGTAAGTTTTTTTGAGGGCACAAAATTCAGGATACATTCGCCAAGAACCTTATTTTTTCAGGACCATGACCATAGGAGATGAGTAGGGGCTCATACTAGGGCAGATAACACCTGCATTAAGGAGTTCCTGGACCATTTTCTCAATTTCATTTTTTTTGGAAAAAGGGTGACGATACGAACGAATATTGGGAGGAAGGATTATGGGTACAAGGGGAATGGAATGATCATGAACACCACAGGAAGGAGGGAGGCCTTGGGGAGTGGAAAATACCAATTGATGTTTAGAAAGAATGGATTGGAGGTCTTGCGGTACTAAGGGTGTCTCTGTTTCTTGTATGGCATGGAGTCGGGCGATAACACCAGAATGACCCTTTTTTAGTATCTTTTCCATGCGATGGGAACTAATGATCTCAGGTGAATCGACGATGATGCCTTGGAACTTATATTGGTGGCCCTGGTGGTCAAATTGCATGGTTAAGTCTTTAAAATCCATGGGAATGGGACCTAAAGTCCTTAGCTATTCTTCACCCAACACAATGTCACAACCTCCCATGTTGATAGAAAACATATGGGATTTCAGGTGGTAGTCACCAATTTGGAGATGCACATTTTCACAATGCCCTCCACATTTCATGGAACCACAATTGGCAATCATGATTTGGAAATTATTGACAGCATGGATGTAGCAATGAGTTTCTTGGGCAATGCGACGATGAATAAAATTATGGGTGCTGCCACTATTGACCAGAATGATGACCTTCTGATGCTTGATGTAACCAATTATCTTGAGGGTTTAGGGAGTGGAGAAGCCAATGAGAGAATTGAGGGAAATGACCGATTCTACTTCGTGGGGGTCTGAGGGAGGGGTTATGTCAGTGGATTCAGGTGACTCAAACACAGAGGGAGTTTCTTCATCTTCTTCTGAAATCTCCTCGGAGATGGCCATAAAAATATTTTTTTCTTTACATTTGTGGCTTGGGAAATATTTTTCATCACAATTATAACAAAGTCCTTTGAGTTGGCACTCAACCATTTCATCCCTGGTCAATTTTTAGATCTTTAGTGGAGCAGAGGGAGTAGTGGGACTTACTTGTTTAAGGCGAGGGATAAAGGAGGGTTTTCGGTTTTGAGCAGATTCAACCTGTTGTTCTTATTTATCTTTTTTGGTAGCCTCCACCCAACTCTCAGGCTGAGCCATGAGGACATGGGACCAAATTTCATCCTTGAGGCCACTGATAAAACACTCTCAGAAAAAGGCATCAGACATGCCCTCTGTTCTAAAAGCCAGGCGCTCAAAGACAACTATAAAGTCTTCCACTGTTCCTAATTGTTTCAGCTTTGTCAAATGACCCAAATGGTTGGTGTCAGTGTCAAAGAATTCATAAAGCTCTTCCACAAAGTGTGTCCAAGCAATATACCCTTGACGAGAATTTTTTCTCCATTACCACCATTGCCAATGTTCTTGATCTAGATGGAGAACACCATACTGGAGTTTTTCCAAGTCATCTGTAATGTTGTATAAAGAGAAGTAATGTTCCATTTGGGTTACCCAACCACTGGGGTCCGAGCCATCAAATTTGGTCACATCCACCCATGGAAGGCATAGGTCACGTTGAAAGTGATGGTTCTGTAAGGTATGGGAATGTGAGTAATGGTCACCTTTAGTATGTGGAGGTGAGGTAGAGGAAGGGTTATTTGTAGGGATATGCAGTTTGGTGCAGAGTGCCAAAAAGACTGATTCAAGATGGGTGGTGAGGTCTTGTTTGATTTCCCCCATTGAGGACTACATGGTTGTATTGATGGAAAAAACATTGGCACTGATTTGTTTCACTTCTTGTTAGGTCTCAATGAGACCAGATTGCAAGGTGTTGAAGCGATCTTCCAAGTCTTGGTTACGAGTATGGGCCATGAGGATGAGGAAACTAAAAAGGGGTGGGCAGGGTAAAAAATTTTGTCCGAAAAAATGATATGCATGAATGTGATAAAGGTTTAGAGATGAATCCAATGGAATAGGTCTCAAATAATGGTGAAAAAATTTCCAGACTCGTTTATTTTTTATTTTTTATTAATTATAGAGTTATACTATGGTATGAAGAATATTGTAGAGAGGAAATGACCAAGGGTTTTATAGACAAGGGTTTTCCCTGTGCTATATCTCTTCGATATACGTGCGGGGTCCAACAGTAGTACTAGGCCCAATATCTCAGGGCACCAACTAAGGAGGATAGACCATACCCTTAGCCATACTACCCGACTACCGAGGTACTAGAGAGTATCTTCCCAAGTGTTGTTCTTGGTGACACTATAGCAGTCAGGTGGTCGATCGGTTTATCTAAAGAAGGCTTCAAGTAATCTAGGTCGATCCATACACATGTGTTGTCTAAGATGCTACCACTCGAAGGGGTACCAATAGGGGTTACAAGGGTGGCCAACAGATGTGCACTTAAGTACCACTTGTATTTCTTGCGTGTATGAATCCCTCAACCTTCGGTTTATGCATGTAACGATATATCTATGTGGCTTAAAGACACCGGAATACCTCTCTACCCTGAAAAAAAATTTAACCCACACTTTCTGCCAAGGAAAGTGATATGATACCATTTGTAATATACCAGATATAAAATGTATGCAAAACTGAAATAAAATGCTAGTAATGGCAGAATAACAACAATATAACCAGAACATTCACCACAATAACACTGAAATGATATAAGAATAACAACATAAATAACACTTTGAATCTGAAAGCAATGTTCACGGGCCTCTTCGAGGGGGCAACCTGCAGTTGAGCAGAGATCTATTACAATAATATCGAAGCTAGGGTTCTCATACCCTTGACTCCTATTTATACTAAAAAGAAACATCTAGAGGAATATCCTTCTAGAAGTGGAAGAATCTATTAGATCTTCTTACATCTTCCTTATTCTATTTTATTGAAAGGCCTTATTAATATTGACCTTTATTACATCAAAATATATTGTTCTACCTATGTGTGGGTTAGGACCCTAACATCACAGCTCCCCACTAAAGGACCTTTTGGTCCCCAAAAGGTTACAAGAATGGAATATGACTGATTACATACTCATAAGGACAAAAACAAAACACGATGTTGTACAAAAATGATGTTATAACAGGTCATTATTTCAACATGTGTGATTGCATTAATGGAAGCAAAATACAATAAAGTTGTGACATCCACTTCTGGAAAAACCAAGTGTCTAGTTTCTTTCCTTCACGATGTTCCTCTTGCTTCACTACTAATCTTTCTTCCCTCGTGAGCTATGGCACAATCCTTTTTTCCTTCCTTAGACGAAGCTTTGGATTAAGCTTCCAACAACTAGCCTTCTCATGTCCACTCCTACTGCAATATATGCACTGATTTTTTGACATCTAGAACTATTTACCATTCTCTTTATTCTGTGGTGGAGTTGAGTCTTTATGTCGTGTTTCCTTCCTGGTCGACATAGGTTTCCTGTACAAAGTTTTTCTCTTCCAACACTTGGCACCATAATGCTTGGGTGAATGACAATAAATACATGGATAAAGAATCCACAAGTTTTGGATTACTTGATTATGGTTATTATAATCAAAGGGAGAATTGGTAAAAACTTGACCATTATACCTTTCATGATGATCTTCACTTTTCTTTGGAGATGACTTACATTCACTATGACAATCCTGAAGTGATGCACCATTACCTTTTGTGAAGTGTTCCTACAATTTCGTAAACTAACCATTTGAAGCTTTACTTGCTTCTGAAGTTTTGGATCCCATCTTGGAGGATGCTCCAAGCTCCACTTTGCCATATACAAACCCTAAGTATCGATGCATTTCCACAACCTCAATTGAATTAACAATACCTTGGACCTCACATCCAGGGCCCTTTCCTTCTTCATAACCCATCTTAATTAGCAATTTCAAACCTACACCTTTTGTATGTTTTTCAAATGCACCAAAACCATCTTTATGGGAGCAAGGAGAATTATATGAATGATTGTCGCTGTATACTTCAGATGTCTTTTCTGAAACAGGTGTAGAAGGCACTTCCTTCAATAACTATGGTTGACTTATTGTGCATGTGTTCATTAACCAATTAGGAAGTTGAATGAAAGAGGAAGAAGATATGAGAATTTATGATAACCATATACACATGTACAGATATGAAATAAAGCATAAACAACAACAAGCCATAACACAAATGTGATAAGGGAGTTCAACAATCTTGCCTACGTCTCTGACCCTTGTCTTAGTTAAAAATTCATAAGCCAAAGTTAAAAACCCACTCAATAAGAATATAGGGCACAACCCCCTAGTGTGCTAGCCCCTATTCCTATGGGCATGCTCCATGCTCTCTCGATCTTAACTAGCGTGCAGTCCTGGCCCCCTAAATATCGACCCCCATTCACAGCAATGGCCATATGGCCAAGCCCTAGTCCTCTACGACCTTTTCCTTTGGTGTAGCCCCTTGACATGGTAGCCTTGCTCATGTGCTAGGCCATGTGGCCATGTGATTTACTCTCCACGCATGCGTGCAACCATAAAACCATTTTTGTAAACCTTGGTCATGGGCTTAGCTCCCCGTCGACTTGGGCATAGCCAATAATTGTGCCACATGTCCTCTTTAAATGCAAATCCGTTGACTTGCTTTAAAAAATCATATAACAGTCTAGTCGATCCTCCACTTTGTACAAAGATGTGTATTTCCTATAAGTTCAGGAATTTGAATCCCCCTGTCCCTAACAAAATTTTACCCAGATGTCATTGGGATTCCGTAGGGTTCCAGGTGGCACTACCTCATTGGGCCACGTGGTGGCCTAGGATTGGCCCACATCACCAATATGTACGCTATGTCACCTGTCGAGCTTTCTGACACGTCAGAAAGTCGTACACTTTGTCACCTGCCTAGCTGTCTGACATGGTAGAAAAAAATATGCCACATGTCCATCTGTCACAGGGCCATGTCACTGTAGAGACTTCTACTTGTCATCCGTACAGTGACACGTGTCAATTCTGTACATGCCAACTCAGCGCGAAAAGGAAAAAAATGGGCCATGTCAGCATTATGACATCATCATGACATCATGCTAATGTCATCCTGATGCATGCTGACATCACTTACATGTCTTCCATGCCATGTCATGCGTGCCACATCATTGCCACATCATCAATGCCATGTGTCACCATTGCAAGGGTGACACGTGTCATTCTCTGATTAGTCCCTTGTACCTTTCCATGTCACCTATCTGTATGCCCTACCACATCATCTGTATGGCATGCCACATCAACGCTAATTGTTCCTGCCACATCGACTATATGGTCGTACAACATGTACAGTTATCTTCCATGTGGCATTGTATGGATTGTACAATCAACATTTGTTTTTGCCTATTTGGGAAAAATAAAAGAATGTAATATCAGGAGAATGCAACACTCGTTTGATCCCATTCAAGTTGTGTTTGGTTCATATCGACAAGGCCTACACACACGTCTGTTTTGAATCCATTCTAAGAACATTGATTTTTAGGCCTTTCTGAGCCCCATCAAGCTCATGGATCTGAATCTATAGGGAGGAATGGAGAGAGATTTTCATTTGGAGCAAATTTAAACCATGCAACCAATACTACTACTTTCATATTTTATGGCCTTGATGTCATCACATATAGTAGCCTACCAATCATTGACCTCTACAATATTTGATTTTCTTCTGGACATTCATCATATTTGCTCAATTTAAAACATGTGATCATGGGTGTGTTGACTAGTTTACACTCTTCCAATCTGAATTTCTTCAACATTTTCTTGATATACTTAGTTTCTAAAATGAATATGCTTTTTTTCAGGTTGATAGATTTGTAATCCAAGAAAGAATGGAAATTCACCAAGCATAGAAATCTCAAATTATTTTTGCATTTGTGTTGCAAACTCTTGGAACATTCATACTTCCTCCAAAAATGATGCCATATACATAAAATACAACAATCAGCTGACTGTATTCTATTGTCTTGATGTAAATAATACTTTCAACAATTTGTTTTTTGAATTCTTGTTGTTTTATATATCCATCAATTCTTGAATACCATGCTCTAGGAACTTATTTTAGCCCATAATGTTCTTTCTTCAACTTTGACACATGATTCTTATTTTATGATAATAAGAATCCTTCTAGTTTTTCAATGCATACTTCTTCCTCTAAATTTCCATTGAGAAAGGTAGACTTGACATCCATTTGATAGAGTTTGAAATTCTTGAAACATGCAAATGAAAAAAAAACTATGATAGCTTCTAGTCTTGCAATTGGGGAAAAAGTTTCTTCAAAATCAATACCTTCAAAAATTACATAGCATACAACTTTCTCCTTTTAATTTGTTCTGGCTAAAAAAACTACTAAATCAAAGTACAACAACATTCTTGAATAAGTAAAGCCCAAAGGGGTTGGATCCAATGGTTGAAAGAGAGGAGTTTTTCACCGTTGGGAAAGGTTCAATTCTCGTGAGGGCTTTACCTAGAGTCATGGGGACACCTTGAGGTAGTGGTATAACATGTGGTTGCACCCAGAGATACCATATTAAATGGTATCATGACCCATGCACACATAAATGGATCAAATACCACCCCCATGTCCTTCCAATTTTTAAGCCCAAAGGGGTTGGATTCAATAGTGGAAAGCGAGGAGTTTTTCACCATTGGGCAAGGTTCAATTCCCATGAGGGCCTAACCTGAAGCCATGGGGTCACCTTGAGGTAGTGGTCGAATGTGTGGTTTCACCCAGAGATACCATATTAAATGGTATTGTGACCCGTGCACACATAAGTGGATCAAAGCCCACCCCCATGTCCTTAAAATTTTTAATCCCAAAAGGGTTGGATTCAATAGTGGAAAGCGAGGAGTTTTTCACCATTGGGCAAGGTTCAATTCCCATGAAGGCCTAACCTGAAGCCATGGGTTCACCTTGAGGTAGTGGTCGAATGTGTGGTCGCACCCAGAGATACTATATTAATTGGTATCGTGACCCGTGCACACATAAGTGGATCAAAGCCCAAACCCATGTCCTTCAAATTTAAAAAAAGTCCCCAAGGTGTAGGACAGTCGGTGACAAAGTGTGTTGTTAAGGCACTCCATGATGTTAAAGTCACCTGTTCAAAACCTACGAGGACCAAAAATCCATCCATGTTAAGGGTTGGTGTGGCTTGGGACGGGTGCGATCCCCCAGTGATTTTGATGACTTAGATGCCCCTAAGTTGCAGTTTCTTAGCGACATGTTAGTCCCACATGTCAAGGACAAACTAACAAACAAAAAAAACATTCTTGAATAAGTCTTAAAAAAGTCACCAACAACACAAGATAACTAGCCTTTGTCAATCGAGACAATATATATATCTGACATAAGTAGTAATACATTTCCAACAACAATCAAACATGGTTGGTTCGGTCTTAGGAAATCCAAGTCAATTCAATAAGAAGACATCAATTGGGTTCACATATCAACAAATTTAGGTATTCCCCCTGTTAAGGGATCAATAAGTAGCAACAATAGTTCTCGTCGAAAATTCAATCATCGGACAACCTAGTCCAAACTTACTTATTGAATACTCAGTTGAGACTCTAGTCAATTGTCATGTTTGGTTGATCCTCAGTCGACCACTTCCAAGGAAATCATTAGTAAGAGAAAAATTATATTATTTTACAACTCATGATACATAATTATATGAAGTTCTCAAACATCTAGTCAAATTATTCCACGACCATCCATAAATCCAACCAAAATATATCCTGGTAGTCAACACTGGTCCACAATTCTGTCTTTAACATATCTTATACAAAGATATGAAAGCATGATTTCCATTCCTTTAATTTTTATGGTGAGAATGTTGATAGGGTACATATTTTTGTCTTGTATAATTAGAGGACGTAAGATCAGGGTGAGGTTCACTTACATGAGTAGATCAACCCGACATATCAACAACAATGTCGTATGTAACAACATGCTCAAATTCTAGCATGTGAGGAACATGTAGTTCATCAATTTGTTCAACACAATCAACAATAGGTTGTTCTTCTGGAAAACTAGCCTAAACTCCTCCTACAACAAATAGAATTTCCCTCATTGTGGCAAGACCAGGTGTAGGTAGGGAGGAAACACAATTATCATATCCAGTACTAGTCTTAATCAATGGATACCTTTGTCAATTGATGATATGATCTAAGGTTTTGACACTCTTTTCAAAATTCAAACTCATGTTCAACTAAGATGTTTACTTTTCCAAATCCTTTATTATGGAAACCATTTCATATTATAGATCTTTTCAATTTTCTTCCTTTTTCTTCAGCTGGATTCTCACCACTTCTTCTATCCTTCTTGCCTCTTATAGTTGAATATTTAGGATCATAATAATATTTTCTATCTCTTCAAGGCTTTCTAACATTTTGGCTTTTGAATCATAATCATTTTCTTCATATTTTTGTAGCTTTTCTTTTTGTTTTGAATTCTTTTTCCTCGGCTTCTTTATTTTTCTCAAGGAACACATGAATTCTTCTTTCCCTTCCCCATCTTTTTCCACATTTTCCTTTTCTTCTAAATCCATCGTTTCTTTCCTATTATAAAGAGAGTTTATTCTGTGTCACTATTAGAACTTCTTTCACTTGTTTCTTCAGATGAGTAACGAACCCATTTTGAGTAGAGGCTCTTCTTATGCTTATCAGATTTTTTGTTTTTTCATGCTTTTCTTGTTTGTGGTTATTTTTGTGTTGATAATGTTCTCTCTCTTTCTTTATGCCAGGGTACTCTTCATCATTTCTACTTTAATTTTTCACATATGGAAACCTAGAAGAAAAATTTCCTACTTTTCCACAATTAAAGAATTTAAAGGGTATCTTACCTTTGTATCTTTCAGATCCCTTTTTGAGCTTTCTCACAAAATTTGCTTCCTCTACATCTAATTCATAGATGGAACAATCACTTGATTTGTGTTCTATGTTCTTCATCTTCTTTGAAGCTTAATTTTCTTCTTTCTATGATGGTTTTTCCTTTTCAGTCCTAATTTCATATGTAGTGAGGATCCCATGCAATTCATCGACTGCTCATTTATCAAGATCTTGTATTTCCTCAATGGTGGAAATTTTGGCATCAAACATTAAGGAGAGTGACCTCAACACCTTTTTCATAATCATTGGTTTTGTAATGGTTTCACTAAGTCCTATGATGGTTTCGACGATTTCATCTACACAAAGGAGATGGGTTGCAACATTTTCTTCGTTTTCCATGTTCTAACTCTTGAACTGTCTTCTATGAGTCTGGAGATCATCCTTCTTGACCTTGTCATTGTCTTCATGGATTTTTTGAAGTTTTTCCCAAATTTATTTCACTTATTTCCAATGCATTAATCTGGATTTCGCATCATTTTAACTAGTCTTTTTCTTGGTTGTATCTGTCGGTGGATTTTTTGGGGCTGTATAATTAGTCACAAGAGATTTCCAATTATCAAAAACAAATTCCATTAGATATGTTTGCATCCTTATACTCCATAATCCATAGATTGTTTTGTCAAGCAAGATAGCCCTATTTGTAGAGAATCATTATTGATTGGTCATCTGTGCTCTTGAGATCTACCTTCCAATGGTTAGACTATTTTCATAGGAACTTGTTCTATTACCAATTGTTGAGAACACACTTTTACTAAGAGAGGGGGTGAATCAGTTTAAGGATATCCTTTTTTTTAACTTTCATAAACCATAATGAATCAACCACATAAGTGTAACAACTATAAGAAACAATAGTTTACATGGAAACACTTTCAATAGAAAATCACCAAAATCATTTTTTTATAAATTTGTGGGCACCAACCTACTGTTACAAATGTTTGTAGGAACGAACCTACTGGAGACAACAATCCCCAATACTATTTGTAGGCACCGACATACTAGAGACAACAATTCCATCTATTGTTTGTAGGTACAAACCTAATGGAGAGACCAATTCCCTCTACTGTTTGTAGGAACCGACCTACCAGAGACACAAATCCCCACAAATAAGTTTTTGTAGACACCAACGTACTTACAATTTTGCAAGTTCTTCATATGAATTTCCTTCACTAGTCTTCTTGTTTCTTCTATCTTCACCAAATTTTCTTTGTTCTCATTACTTCTTCTTTCGTGAGATATGTTCTACACTTTCTAGTTATTCTTTCGCTAGATCATATTTGCGTTTGCTTCCTATGATTTCTTCAGATATGCTCTACACTCACTCCTTCTACTTTCATCAAATCTGCTCAACACTTCCTCCTTCTACTTTCAGAAGATCTATTAGTTGGATCATCACATACTTCGTCACTCTCTCCATTTTTAAATAATAATCAATATTTTCTCATATTATATTCTTGTATGTAAATATTATATTTCCACTCTTCACCCACACACTATTTCTCACAATCCTCTTCTCCTTTTATACTTTATAATTAAATCTACATGAAAATTCATGTACAATTGAAAATACATGACCTTCATTAAATAAATAATTAATATCCTTTTCTTTAAAACCACTTTGTATTTCTTAAAGTCACCTTTCCTTTGTATCTTTATATTCAAATACTTACCATTGACATCGATGACAATAATTTATTCAGCACTAAGGGAATTAGAATAATAGCAAAGGAGGTCAGTTGGAAAAAGATTCATCGATATGATAAGATGCATATGATTCTTTGGTATGATAAGATGCCTACATATCAGGATGGAAGGAATTGTTTCCATCTATGCACTATTAGAGAGAAAGGGAGAGTATTTAGCTTTGTTTATGACAAAGGGATTCAAGAATTTGCTTTATATAGGAAACAAAGATCCACCAAAGGTATTTGACCTAATTAACTATTGTGAAGTCTTCACCACCTTATGTAGAGGAAAGAGTTCAACTTTCATTGGATGGAGAAGTGGAAAGTGAAAAGGTTGTAAAAGGTATTTCTAGTGAATTGGTAGAGGTTGTGAATCCATAGGATGAGGAAGCACTGAAGCCTATCCTAGAATGATCATTGAAGAAAGTAATACAAATATTACCAATGGTGTTTATTCATTATTACATTTAGCTAGCTCAGGAATTGGTTGTAGAAACCCTGCCAATGTCTCTAGGGTTTAAATAGGTGTCTATGCCATTGGCATTTATACCAATGGTACTAGTTTCTCCACAAGTATTTACTGCTATTGTTTATACATATCTAGCTCCATTCATCAAAGACTATTTATCATGTTTTCTATCTATATTTGACTAAGAATTGGATAAAGTCAATGTTTTGTTTATGTAATATAGTAGAAGACTTACACCAGACACCACATTTTCAGGTCATTAAGAAATCATGTCTTGTCTTGTAGGAGGGATGGTTGGTAATTCCATAACTATGTTTGGAAAGAAAACAAAATATCCTCAAATTGGCTTTGAATAGGGGGTACCTCAACCAATTCCAACCACTATGTAGAATCTTATGAACAAGTAATAGAGACTCAAACTACAGTTGTGATCATTTATGGGTACAACTTGACATTAACACTATTACTGCAGTGGAAGCCTGAAGTTTAAATTTCAACTTAGGGATTTTAGGGTTGCGCCAGAGTGAGTGAGTGGGTGAAAACATTGTAATGATTATTAAGACTCTAAATATGGGATCGATAACCATGTTGGAGAATTTGTAGAACAATTCTATCAAAAGTATGAATTTGAACTTAAAAATAAAATTACTGTTATTAGTCATGTGAGAGTGCATGGGGTTGGAGTTACTGACATATTGAACTCTATGGTAATGGATAAAACAACAAGGGAGCCCAAAGCAGAGAAATCTTATCTTATGGTACAAGACACAAATATATCTTGTGGAAAATCTTGGTTATGGTCATGCAATAGAGGGGCTTGCAATCATAATGAATGGAAACATTATTGTAGTGATAGGGTATGTTTGAAAAGAAGTCATTACAAAATATGGAAATATTCAAATTAAGATTGGATTTGTTCCAATGAACATTGAGTTGGTGGCAATGGTTGCTAATGTTTGTGGAGTTGTCAATATTTAATAATTGTGTTATGGGTATTGCAGAACAAGTGGGTCAGACACATTAAAGGACATCCAATTTTACCAACATCAATGAACATTTTGAGTTTTCATTTGCACTAATCAACAATGCATTGCATGTAATTTTCCACTTAGGTGCAATGTCGAACATTATCTATTGGAAACTAAAATATTGGGGTGATAACGTGAAAAAGGGTGATGTCTTGGTGACCAATCATCCATGTTCTAATGGAAACCATTTATAATTGTTATAACACAAGTATTTCAGGATCATAAACTCATTTTTTATGAAAATTATGGTACACCATGTATAAATTGGTGGAATAACGTTGGGAAGCATAATTTTCAAAAGCTACGAGGGAATAATAATCTTCCCTCCAAGATTTAAAATTAAAATAGTAGGGATTTTTTCAAAAAGGAAACATCATCAAGCTCAAGGAGACAATGAAAAAATTGGTGGAATAACTCTGGGCAACATGCCCCCATTTTCAAAACCTATATCAGAAGAAAAAAATTCCATCAAGGATTTTAAATTATTAGAGGGGGGGATTTTTCAAGAATAAGGCATCGTCAAGCTACTTCAAACACATATGCATGATTAATATGGAATATATACTTATGGTGCTCCATTCATGATTCCATGGACATGTAGACTTAAAGAAAACCTATCTAACCTTCAAGAACATGTAGCTATGAAGAAGCATGATATTACCTTTATAGGAGAGCTTATTGAATATTATTATTTTGATTTACAATAGGAATATGGTGCATATGTAGAAAAATGTAGAGGCTAATGTAAGGGAAATGTTAAAAGACGTTGCTTCTCAAGTTGAGCATAACAATCAAATATAGAAAGCATGGATTTCTCCTAACTTTAGCCGTGTAATACTAGATGGAAGATGGGGTTGTAATACATATGAAGCTTACCATTGATGAAGAGAAGGGAGAAGAATATTTTTGACATTGAATGAACTAGGCTAGAGGTATATGGAAATTGGAATTCTCTTGAGGTAGTGACAATTGCTACTATAATGCATTGTTTGTTATTTCTTATGTATGTTGATATCACTCTTAATCAAGGATGTCTTGCACGAGTGAAAATTCACAATACACTAGCTTCTCTGCTTCTACCAAGTGAGAAAGTTGATGTGGTAGGTGGTAATGTGTTTACATCACATCTAGTGACAAATGTCATACTAACTACATTTCAAACATGTTCTTTCTCACAAGATTGCATGAACAACCTCACATTTGGTGACAATACCTATGGCTATTATGAAACTATAGGGGGTGGATGTGGTGTTGTGTCGGGATGGAATGGAGCCACACAAGTACAATGTCACATGACAAATACACTCATTATAGATTATAAGATTCTTGAGCAGTGGTGTCCAGTGCTTCATCATAGATTTGGGCTTGAGGATAATAATAGTGGTGCTAGTCAATATAAAGGAGGGGATGATATTATTCAAGAGATTGAATAAAATTGTCCAATGACTATTAGTATTCTATCAAAAATACATGTACATGCAACCAAAGGTTCAATGGGTGGAGAAACTAAAGCTCGTGGATAGAATTACATGCACCCAATGTTTCAATGGGTGGAAAAATTAAAGCTTATGGACATAATTACATGCACCCAAAGTTTCAATAGGTGGAAAAAATGAAGCTCGTGGACATAATTTCTCATAAGAAAAGATGGGTCAAGGGTTTCTCTTTGGGAAAGAATATTGGAGGTTTGCAACTTGGGAAGATCCTTAGAATTTTGATTCTGAAAGGTGTGTAGTTCTCAACTCTCTTTCCTCGTATTTTAAAATATCATGCACTAAAAAATCAAAGTAGAAGGCATCAATAAAGCACTATTGTTAAATGGAAATATGAGAAAAGTATCTACAACGATTCATAGATATGTTCCATAAATCAAATTTCAAACAACTAAAAGGGTCAACATGGTTTCTATTTCCTCTAGATTCCACGGCCGAATAATTTAATCTCACGGAAAATTTTGTTTGGTGGCACGCACGTGTAGAATGAATCATCAAATATATCACATAATATATGACGTAACGTAAGATACTTGAGAACAACGAAGTTCCTCAACAAGAAAAATGGAGAATATATCCAATATGCATGGGATGTAACGTAAGATACCGGACAACAAAAAAGTTCCCCAACAAGAAAAATGAAAAATATATCAAATCTTAGCAAGCATGAAATTTACAGATCATTGATAGTTGCAATATGTTGTCTCCAATATTTTGCAGAGCTACTTTGCAATATGTTTGACTCCAATATGTTGTCTCCAATAATGTGCAGAGCTACTTCCTAAACTGTTGTGATATTTAAGGGAATACTCTGTATTCATCCATTGGAATTCGTTCATCCTTGGAAAAAAGCATATTGCAAAATCCTTGGAAAAAAGGCTAAATCAAAACCTGAAGAAAAGCATGAATAGCGGTTCAAGAAAAGCATGAGGGACGCATTTTTTATTTATTTGCTGACTCATCTGCTAATGGTTCCATATGCTTTTTGTGTTTATCCAGCTGATAAAGCCCTAATTTGTTGAACAGAGACAACAAATTTGTCCCATCTGCAACGATTCGGCATAGAAGAGGGGCAAAGGGAGAAAATCGTTTATCCGTTGGAAAGAATGATTTATAAATCTCAACTCTCGCTCAATTTCAACATTTCCCTCTTTCCTTCTCAATCTATGCTCTCTGGTGCGTCTCTGTGATTGGGCTTCTCCGTCTCAGTGGAATATGAGTCTGATTTGTGTGCTCGGTTGTTTGAGTCTAAGCCCGAGTGTGTTTTAATGGTCTGTGTTTAAATCAGTATATAGAGGAGGAGGTTGGGCTGGACTGAAATAGAGGCAATGAGTTTCGGTTGGCTGGAGTGGAATGGAGGCAAACGAGCTTCAGGGAATTGAGGACGCAGCTGAGATGAATGGACTTTCTCAATAATTTTGGGACTTCAATTCCAGGTACATTCTATTATCATTCCCTCTTAGCCCTACATTCTATTCATTTCTGTTAATTTATTGGGCGTTGCAATGAGGGTGGAGTCCTGTTCTTGGGCTTGGGCTGGGATTGGTACTGGGGGTTGGGTTCTGGTCTAAGTATAGTGGGGTTTTACTATTTCATCTGAACTTTTCTTTGTTCTCAGAAGCCGTGGATCCGCTAGTGTGCTTTCGTTTCTATTTATTTATTTTTAAAAGACCTTTGCGAAATCATGCCTGTCCACTAAAATCTAGATTTTAGGTTTTCGATCAGCGTCTCCAGAGAACTCTTAGTGCTTGACTGGCGTTATGCTCATGGACAATTGGATGAGGAAAAGTATATTGACCATTCAATGAGGCTATCCAAGGCTGCAACAGGCTTTGTCTCAGGATAAACGTTGCAACAGGCTTTGTCCTCTAAAATGTGAAATGCAATGAATGGTATGTTGAGAGTCATTTTAAGACTCTGGAATGCGATRTTGAGAGTCATTCGGATACAATGTTGGTGTTGTATTTGGATTCTGTCAATACTAAAAATTCCAAGATTCCAAGATTTGAAATATTTCACATTTACCCTGATATGTGTTTACTCCGACGTCTCAAACAATGGATTGGATGATGTATTTTGTGTTATTCTCCATGAGCYACATTGCAATGGTTGAATACCATTTGCAAAAGTAATACCTTCTTTCTGTCTGCTTTAAAAAACTGTGAAACTACTCTCACGCTATTGAGCAATAAGTGCTTTGCAGAGAGCATTTGAGTCTAACAATACCTTCTTTATGTCTGCTTGAAAAAACTGTGAAACTACTTTCACTCTATTGAACAATAACTGCTTTGCAGAGAACATTTGAGTCTAACTAGCTGCTGCGGCCTCCTCTAATGGAGAAGCTCAGTTCTCAGCCTTCAACATGTAAAAAGCCTTGCATTATGTGGCCTCCTTCTGCCTTGTGACATTGTTTATCTGTGTAATGCTCTACTTTTTGGTCTGCCTTTTTTTTCTACCAATTTTACTATCTTAGATGTCTCGTATAAGGAAAAGTGTTCAAGGATAAATATCTTGTGTTGCTACCTATCTCTCATGAGTAAAAGAGAGTTTGTTGTATGTGGTTGAAGACAGGAAATTAAGAGAGGCCAAAGAAGTATTTCCATTTCCCAGCTAAGCATAAATGGAAAAATATCACTTTCACTCACTCTACACTTTATATTTTACTAAAATGAAATCTAATTGTTATGAGATTTGCATATTTTTTTTTAATATATTTATATTTTATTGAGTAAATTATATTATGCATGGAATTTTATAATAATACAAAATCTTAGAAACTTTGTTGTGATATGCTATGTAATATGATGGTAAGGATTAATTTTAATTTTTTTTAATTGTTATATATTATTTTTATGTGGTTATTGTCTTTGACTATGTATAAAAAGTATTTGTTATTTTTTATTGACTTATATGCTATAAATTTTAAAACTAATCATTAATGAATCATTAATGTAAATGTTTTAGTGATGATAAAATATGTGTATTTTGTGATAATTTAATATATTTAGAATATCAATTTATATTTATATTAAATAGATATATAAAAATTGTGTATAATATTATATATATATATATATATATATATATATATATATATAAATAATTTGTAAATATTTATATAATCTATTATTTTTTATTATACATAAAAATTGAATTTTCTATATTAAAAAAAAACATTGTTAATAAAAATTTTATGTTAGTTAAGAAGATTTTCTATGTTTTAAATAAAATCATTATTTTTACAATTCGTATTTTAGTGAAGGAGCTTTTCTATGTTTTAAATAAAATCATTATTTTTAAAATTTGTATGTTAGTGAGGGATGGAGAGAAGGGTAGAAGGGGAAGAGAGAGAGGGTGGGAAGCAGAGATACGGGGTAGAGAGTTAAAATAACTTAGTGTGTGAGAGAGAAAGAGAGATTGAGACTAGGATAGGGGTAATAGGCAATGGAAGGATAGAGGGGTAGATGTGGGGGA
>JASDQU010372518.1:39120-56310 GCA_032191745.1 Picea mariana
AGAGAAAGAGAGGTTAAGAGGGAGATAAAAACTAATTGGGAAAGGGGTAGATTTAGGGGAGACATGGAGAGGGTGAGGGGAGAGAGGGAGGGAGGAATGGAGAGATAGAGCATAGGGGGGATGATAAAGAGAGAGAGGGGGGTGAGAGAGAGAGGGGGGGAGACATTGGAGAGAGAGAGGGGGGAGACAGTATAGAGAGAGAGAGAGAGAGAGAGAGAGAGAGAGAGAGAGATGGGTTGAGAGGGTGATATAAAGTGATGGGGAGGGAGGGGTATATACAAGAGAGAGATATGTATAGGGAGAGAGAGTGGGAGGAAAGTGTGTAAGAGAGAGATGAAGAGTGGGAAAGGGGGCATAGTAAGGGAGATATTGATCAATTAAGAGAGATAGAGAGGGAAAAAGTTAGAGAGAGGGATGGGGGAGGAAATGGATTTAGAGAGAGAGAGAGAGATGGAGGAAGGTGGAGAGAAATAAAGAGAGTTAAAGTGAGGTGGAGAGAGAGAGATATGGAGGGGGAGAGAAGGGATCACAATGGTGGGGAGAGAGGGGGGAATATGGAGACAAGCATAGAGGGGAAGAGGAGGTGGAGAGATAAAGAGAGGGATATTGGAGGAGAGAGGGGGATTGTGGTCGATGAGAGAGATGAGAAAAGGGCATATATAGAGATATGTTTGTGTTAGTAAGAATGAATGCACATTCCTAATTATGAAAGAGAGAAAGAGAGAGAGAGTAGGGTATAAAAGGGAAGATAGGGAAGGAGGGGGAGATATTAGCATAGAGAGAAAGTGGGGGAGGGGTGGAAGGAGAGAGAGAGTGAGATAAGGATATAAGGGGATGAGAGTGAGAGAGAGGGAGGATGAGAGATATGAATAGAGAGAGAAAGAGAGAGAGAGAGGGTAGGAGGGACACAAGGAGATATGAGTAAAGAATGGGGAAGGGAGGGATGGGGAGAGACAAAGTGAAAGAGAGATAGAGAGATAATGAGGGGGAGAGAGGTTGGGATAGAGTGGTAGATTTAGAGATAGAGAGGGAAAGAGAACACAAGGGATAGAGTTGGAGAGAGAGGGAGAGATAGAGAGAGAGTGACAAAGATAGTGGAAGTGGGGGGGAGTGATTGAGGGAGGGAGAGAGGGAGAGAGGGGGGGAGAATGGGGGATAGATGGAGGGAAAGTGGGAGAGAGGTAGAGAGAGAGGGAGAGGTTAGGAGGTGGATACATATTGATGGGGAGAGAGGGGTATATTTAGGAGAGAGAGAGAGAGAGAGAGAGAGAGGTTGTGGGGAGTGATTTAGGGTGGGAGAGGGTTGAATGTAGGAGAGATAGAGGGAAAGAGGGAGAGAGAGAGGGGTTAAGAGGGAGATGAAAACTAATGGGGAGAGAAGGGTAGATTTATGGGAGAGAGGGAGAGGGGGAGGGAGAGAGAGGTACAAAGAGAGAAAGATACAGGTGGAGAGTGAGATACAGTGATGGTGTAGAGAGAGAGAGAGAGGTAAAGAGAGAGCAGAGGGGAGTAGGGGAGAGAGAGTGGGAGAGATCGAGCAAGAAATAGAGAGAGATAAGGGGGTGAGTGAGAGAGAGGGATTGGGTTATAAAGGGATTTATAGAGACATATAGAGAGATATAAAGCAACATAGAGGAAGAGGGAAGGAAAGAGAGGGAAAGAGAGAAAAATAGAGAGAGTGGGGTAGAGAGGGGAAGAGAGGGAAGGAGGGGGACAGAGAGAGAAGGATAAAGAGAGAGAGAGTGGGGGGATGATGGAGGGAGGGAGAGATATATAATTAGATGGAGAGAGAAGTATGATGGTGGAGATAAATAAAGATACACAAAGTGGGGTAGAGAGAGAAGCATAGTTACCAAACTAATAAGAACTCTGTAGAGTTATCATGTTTTAGAGACTGCATTTAGGGGATATTTTTCCCCCATATAGAAAAATGATGCTATTGCTAGCTCTCATTTTTCTCAGAGTTAAAATTACAAAAAATTTCAATCATCATTTATAAAGCTACAAATAAAAACCTTAAAATCATCCCTGGAAGAAGAGGTGATGCTCATAACGTCACCCCTTTTTTTCGAGGTTAAAATTACAACCTGGTAGAAATCATGATCTTGAAAACTAGTATCGATGTGAAAAAAATGCTTAAAAACAACCCCTAAAATTGAAACAGGTGCTACCAGCAACACCCCACCCTCTTTCTTTGGCCAATATTATAACTTTCTTAAAACCATTCCTTTGACAACTAATATCATAGTGAATTGAAACAACAGAATCAACATATAGATTGAAACATGTTGCTATAAGTGGCACATTTCCTTCGTTTTTGCAAGCTTAAAATTAAAACTTTTTCATTCAGTTCCTCAAAACATGACACTCATACAAATAAAATTATATAAAACAAGGGAAACAAATAATTGATAAAAAAACATAAAACAATTAAAAGAAACATAAAAAAAAATGAAAAAAAATGTTTTTTTTTTAAATGTGTGATATATAAATGAATATTTTCATTGAAAAGGCATAATATTTTTATTATTAATTATAAATACAAATATCGAAATGAATATCTTCATTGAAAAGATATAATAATTTATTTTTAATTAGACATAAACATTGAAAAACTCTTAAACTTTTGAAAAAAATATTAAAAAAAAGAATGAAAGTTTTTTTTTTGAAATATATCTATATATATATATAGTGATAATAATACAAATTTAAAAAAAAATCTATGAATATTAAAAAAAATATAATTCAATAAATATTTTGATATTGAAAAAATTAAAACTGAAACCAAAAACAAAGTTTAGAATTTAAAAATATAAATATAAAAAAAACTATCAATTTAAATAAAATTTAAGAATTAGAAAAAATACAATTATGAGAATCCCCCTCTTTCTCCCATGGAAAAACACCCCACTAGTGCCCATAGGGTGGTCATTCCATGTAGGAGGACGGTTAAGACCTGTCACTCGTTTCAAATGACCACCCTGTGGGTCTCGGCATATATATATATATATATATATATATATATATATATATATATATATATATAATACTGGGAAAATCGACAACTCGCAATTCTCGTAGTCATGTGACATGGGTTTGATACCCTTATGCTACCACTATAACCCCAGGTGCGCCGCACAACCCACAAGCATGGAGCACAAGTAAATCAGGGTGAGAATTGAACTTGAGACCTCCTTTACATATTTCCTTCCATTTACGTGACACTTGCCAATAGGTTACACCCCTGTGGGCATTTAATTTTAATTATAAATCATTTATATCTATATCTATATCTATATGTGTGTGTGTTCTACATTCCTTTTTTTCTTTTTTTTATAATTACGCAAATATGTATCCCCCATATTGGGTTCCATGGATTAATCATATTTTAATAAAAAAATCTAGTCTTATGGTCAATAACTAAATATGTTGGCATATTCTCGTCATCGTCTCTAAATCAATGACTGATATTGCAAGCATTAACTCCCTTGAATTTATGAATTTATTCATTTATCATTACTTTTTTTTTCACAAAGAGAAAAGGAGTCTCACTACTATTCTACTGAGAATCAAGTGAAACTATCATAAGTACATATATTTTAACGATCTAATTTTGACTCTATATTTCTCAATAAGATCATGAGAAAATCAAAAGTTTTGTGTAACTTGACTACAAAACATATATAACTCTTTCATCCTGGATAATGTCTTGTTGTCCACTTAAATACAATCACTTCATCATAACATTATCTTATTTAAAACAATAAGATCTAGAAAATACATAATGAGATTAGAACAAGGAGACTTTTTCTTCGTGCACTGTTACTCCATCTATATTTTCCTCAAGGAAGAGACACCCAGGGGAGCAATCTAGTGCCTATTTTGAGAGTTGATCGACAATATGGTTGAAGGTTCTATGCACATGAATGCATTTTACACTTTCAAACTCATCTTGAAGTGTTTTTATTTTCTGCTACCAAGGTCTAAGGTAGATACAATTGATTCTTGAGAAACCTTTAATCCATTCAATGGTAGCTTTGGAATCACTGACTATCATTAACCTTCTCAAAGAAATAAGTGTAGCCAATTGTAAAAGTCCCCAAATTCCTAAAATTTCTTCTTTCATATTGTTTCCCTCTCCTCCTGCAAAAAATTCTTTGAAGTTGTGAGCATTGTTGAGTTTGATAAATAAACCAATGCCACACTTGTTTCTTGAAGAAGCCCCGTCAAAGAAGACGATTGGAGATTCATCAAAATATACAAGACTTAGAATGGAATACAACCTATCTGGCTTTGAATCTTCTGGTATTTCTTAGATAGATAGAAAAATGGTTTTTTCTATGGAAGAATCTTGTCTTTTCCAATTTTCAAATAAAATTTTATTCCTATACTTCCAAATGCCCCATATCACCATGAAAGGGATGTGTCTCTTCTTTAGGTGTCAGATAAACCAATTGAGTAGATTTCCTTCCAGATTTTGTTCTCCCCAATCCTCCTGGATCATCAATTGAGCGAGGATATCTTTCCATAAAAATTTTGAGACTTTGCATGATGTGAAAATGTGTTCTATTGAATCTTCGACATTTAGGCATAAACTGCAAGAAAAAGGCCCGATTCCCCCTATGTGCAGGTAATTGGACCCGAAAATTATGTTATCTTTTAAACATAACCATACAAAAGAATTAATTTTACTTGGGATTTTTACTAGCCAAATGAATTTGTACCACCGTTCTTTCTTGTCCTTATAATTTGTATAAATGATGGACTGAAAATATGAGTTGACGGGGACAATACCCAGTGAATGATTCCATGACCAGACTAGTTGGTCATTGGAATCAGATAATGTGATGCCATTTATTCAGAGGGAGAAGAAGAATGAGTTCTGTTCTATAGCAAGATCTCCAGTTAGCTTTAAGTTTTTTAAATCGAACCACACAGTTGGGGAGGCTGAAACATTGGGATGGGCTTCTTGGGTGAGAGTGAAAATGTTTAGATTATGAATATGAGAAGTAAGTGACAAGGACATGAAACACAAGTCATTACCTCCAATAAAAGAATCAAGGCCAAGAGAAATTTGATTATCACTTCCCACAGTCCATGCAATCCACCTTAGAATGATAGGTAGCGTTGTCATAATGTTCCTCCAAATGATGGAAGTAGTAGGAAACTTGAAATTATTTATTTTGATCCAGGAGGGAACATCAATTCCCTTCAGATATTTCTTCCGCAACACTATGCTCCATAGTCCTCCACCAAAGAGGCCTCTCCAACATGAATTCACTGCAAGAGCTTGGGAAAACCATTCTAGATTCTGTAATCCCCATCCACCGCAATCCTTTCGGAGTGTTATCTTTTTCCAGCTAGCTAGGTGGAAGCCATTTGATTTCCTGGACCCACGCAAAATAAAGTTTGTGATACGTTGTTTAATGCACTGTAGGGAGGTTAAAGGAATTTTAACTAATCTGAGCCAATAAACATGAACACTCTACAGGACTGCCTTTGCAAGAACGACTCTGTCACCAAGGGAAAGCAACCGAAAAGACCAAATTCCTATTCTTTTTTCTATATTTTTAATTAGCCAGCTGCAATCTTCCACTCTGTAATTTTTTGCCTTTAGTAAGTATCCAAGATAATTCATCCCATCATTGAACACCTCGAAATGAATATTAAAAACTATGCTCAGGTTTCTGGCTAGATCCGGTTCAATATTCTGGGCTATGAAACAGGATTTTTGGCAATTGATGACCATGCCCGAGGCTTTGAAGAAAAGTCTTAAAATTGTGTGAAAAGTGGACCACTCTTTGAATTTAGCATTCCCCGGTATGAGGACATTATATACAAACAAAGTGAGGAATAAAAGTGTCAAAAATTGTTTTGATTCCTTTGAAAGATCCATTTGAGACTGCCTTTTTGATCTACCTACTTAGGCAATCTATTATTAGAAGGAACATAAGAGGTGAGAGGGGACATACCTGTCTCAAGCCTTGATGAATTTTAAAAAAAGAGGTAGGGGAACCGTTGATAAGAACTTCCATATTGACATTTGTAACACAATCCATTATCCATTAGGCGATATCCCACTTAAGCCCAATCTAGATAAGAATTAATGTCAGAAATTGCCAATTAACTTTATCGAAAGCCTTTTTTAAGTATAGTTTTAGGATGATAGAGTTGATTTTTTTGTTTTTATTGTATGGAGACTCTCATTTGCTAGGCTGACAACATCATAAATCAGCCCGTCCTTTAGGAAGAAAACTTCTCTTTTGTTATACAGCAGGCTAGTTTGTCTTTGATGTGATTCACAATAACCTTTGAGATCACTTTGTAAACAAAATTGCATAAGGCTATGGGCCTGAAATCATTGAAATTTGTAGGTTTGCTCACATTTGGAATAAGAGTAAAAAAGCTATCATTTAGTACCGTTGGAATGTATCCTTTATTTCTTGATTCCTCGACAACCAATAATAGGTCCTTCCCCATTATGTCAAAGAAGGAAAGGAAGAGTTCTTGTGTCCACTCATCTGAGCCAGGGATCTTCTCTTTAGGAAGATTTTTTATAGTATACTCAAGCTCTTCGATGGTGAATGGAGTCCCAATTTCAACATTTTCTGCATCGAAAAACATTCTTGGAATATATTTTATGATTTACAGTTGGTTCCTCATATCTTCTACTTCAGGGGCCTCGTATTCTGATTTAAAAAAATTGTATGCATGATCTTTGATCTCCGATTTGATGTAAATGGTCACACCATCAACATTGGTGATATCCCAAATTGAATTTTGTAGTCTTCTCTGTGTGGAAAATTTGTGAAAGAATCTGGTGTTCTTGTCACAATTTTTCATCCAGAGGAATCGAATTTTGAGTCACCGGGTCGATTCTTCAATGGCTAGAATCTTTTATTTCTTGATCTTAAGGGCTCACAAGAGATTAATTTCCTCCTGTAATAAAATTTGTGACTGTCAGCTCTCTAGAATCCTTGTCAAATTTTATTCAATGAATGATAAATCCGACTTGTTTTTATTTTTTTTTGTTTTTTTGCCAAGTTATGATATGCTTCTTTAGACATTTCAACTTTTCACACACCATAGTGCAAGAGGAATTATCAATCCAATTTTCCATGGATTCCCAAGTCAACTGGATAAGAGATCTGAAGTCCGCCTTTGTAAGCCATGAACTATTGAATATGTAGGGAGAATTTACATAGAGATGGATGAAGAATAACTACAGGCAAATCAAATTATAATCCGAGATGCCTAAGTTTATAGTACATGACTTGAGAGAATGCTGGTTGGTGAGAATATTTCCATCCAAAAGGAATCTGTTGAGGCACTTAGAGATGCCAACCTTACTAGCGTGACCATTTCACCAAGTCGGGGTCAGATGTGAAGGGGCAAGGTCCATGAGTCCAGAATCCTAAAGAAGATTTGATAAATAATCGGAAAGTGGGTCTCCTCTTGCCAAGCTCCCCCAAATATCTCAGGAGGACATAGTAAAATTTAAGTCACCACCAATTATGAGTCTCAGTTCTTTGAGGAGTCTAGAATCTACAATCGTCTACCAAAATCTCTCACGATCCTTAAACGGGGCATAGCAGTTGTGTAATTTGACTTTTTCTACTTTGTTTTTGAACCTGCCCTCTAAGAAGATACCTGCATTGGTGCCAAGAGCATTAAAATCATCCAATATAGGGTTCCAATCGACTAAAAGTCTGCCTGATCTTCCATTAGGATCCATTTCCACACAGTTCCACGAGGGTAAGCACTTTAGGAAGGAGCTCCTTGCATTTTCAAAATTTATAAAGGTCTCTTGTAAAAAACAAATAGTTGGGGTGACTTGAATCAATAACGACTTAAGGGAGACTAGTTTTGTGCCACCTCTGAAACCATGTATATTAAAGGATAAGACAATCATGGATCCACCCCAACATTCCTTCTCTAAGGTTCAAGGAAGAAGGACGATCAAGTGGGACATTCACAGTGCTTTGAAAAAGGGGGAGAAAGGGGAGAGGAGGGGGAAGGAGAGGGGTCAAGCCACCTTTGAAAACATATCAAGGTTTATTGGGATGAGGGCATGGTTTATTTTTGATGGTAAAGTTTGACTTAGAGCCTAAAAGGGGGTCCAAGGGTAGAGGAGTAAGTTATCCATAGTGCAACAGGGGAGAGGGAGGAAAAASTAGAAGTCGAAGAAGGTAAGGGAGCATTCAGGGTAGTAGAATAAGGAAGAGGAGAAGGGGGAATTGTAATTAAATCCAAAAGKATGGGTGAAAGAGTCACGTTAGAGGGAACAAGARGGGGAGAAAGAGGGTAATTAAATCCAAAAGGATAGATGCATGAGTCACAATAGAGRGAATAGGAGGGGGAGAAAGGGGGATCTTGGAAGAAGGAGGGGGGGACCTGGTCAAGGGAGGGGAAGGAGGGGAKCTTCAAGAGGGGAAAACCCTATAATTGGGGCCTGAAAGGTGACCGAGATCTTGGCTGTGACTCATTAGTATTTTCCAAAATTCCCCAAATATTTCTTGGACCCACTTTTCATGGTCACAAAGAAAAACCRATTGTTTATCACATAAAGAAGAAAAAAGTGAGGGAAAGAAAGGTGTTATCTTATCCACAAAAKACTTTGGAGTGGTGGGAGGATGACATGTCGGAGAAGCCCGACTAGCTGGATCCATATTATTTTTTCAGTAACTCCAGACCAAGAGTTCGACTAACAAGAATCTTTTAGGTGACCAACTAATCCATAAACGTGACAACTGAAAGAATCTTTCCAGTAGTCAACAGGTTGGCTCAAAATATGACCTCCAATGGCGATTTCTATAGTTACAGGAAGACCCATGTCCATGTGAAATTCCACCAACACCCAAGCCGTATGTTTTTTACACCACATTAAATAATATGAGTCGAAGTAAATAAATTTACCCAATAAGTTGGTGATTACTTTGAAGATGGTCGTAGACCAAAATTCTATGGGGAAATCCAAGAGAAGCATCCACAATTTTCTACTAGAAAACACTTCTAAAAAAGGCCTGAAATTGGGGTACCACCGCTTGAGCATTAGGACACCGTGACCCACAAGCCAGGGGGACTCTAAAGTGTGAATTAGGTCCTCTTCCGAAAGGAAATGAAAGATCAGCGATTGATTGGAAATAATTCTAAACCGGGGGCAGTATCCAACCAAAGGTTTCCATTGTCAGTGGACCGAGTCATCAACCTATGTCTTGTTCAATCTTACTTTAAAAAAAATTCCTATTAGGGCTTTCTCCGAAAGGCTCATTATTCTTCTCAAAGTGAGGTCCTTCCCAAGAGTGCACTGAGAGGTAGATTCCCAAACCTTCAGGATTTTTAGCATATGACGTTGACGAGCAAACTCACCAGAGAGGCGAGAAGGGTTCGAGCTTAGTTCTACAAAAACTGGTCTTCTCTGATATTTATAATGTTTTATGTTAAGATAAATTTATTTTATCATAACAAGAAAATAATAACAAAGAGATAATTTAAATTTGATTTAAACAATAATAATTTAATTTTAATCCACTTGAATTGTAATTATATTTAATTTTCAAAAACATTGCAAATTTGTAAATATATCTAATCTTGAGAAAGATTGCAAATTTTTACATTTAAAATTTTAAAACTATTTTTTAATGGAATAATAGGAATAAACCATATTTTTATTTTTTTAGATTATATAAGTATGTGTTAATAAAATAATAGTGATAAACCATATCCCCAGATGGGGTGTTACCAAGTGCAGAATGTGGGCATGCCAAGGGAAGGCCATCTGGCCAAGCGTCTAACCTCTTGGTGCTGGCTCAGACTCAGGCCCCCTCATCCATCACTTCATGGGAATGAATCCCCCGTAGTCAATCTTCAAACTCCTCTCGCGACCATCTTGTCGCACACTTATGACGCTCCTCTACGTGGGAGATTTCATAGTGATGGGAACTATGCCCTCTTAGTGCCATCAACAACCCCACAATGTCTCTCCTAAGTCTATGCCTTGGCGTGCAAAAACTCAATTGCACCTTCGGCCTTTGCATATTTTCCTCTCCCTGTCTTTCAATTTTGTTTTCCTCTCTGAATGAGACCTCCACTCAGACTCCTAGTCTTTTGATTCACGCCTCTCATCATGGGTTCGGCTAGTCATCTTCGTTTCCTTGTATCATCTCGTGGTCTCACTTTTCCTTTGTGCTTTGTGCTCCCCATCCCAGTCTCTTGAACTTCCCCTATGCTCCATGTTATCCAGCACTATGCCCCATCCTAGGGGTAAACCTAAAAGAGGGGCGACCTAGTATGCAACATGACGAAGGAAGGCACCCAAATCTAAATCTCCCCATGAAAATGATGGCATTCCTTCCAGTTCTCTCCCTGAAAATGATGGCATACCCATCTTGAATCATGTAGAACCTCCCTCTCCTACTCAACCTTTTTGTGATACCACCCCAGACCTCTCCCCACTCTCGAATCTGTATGCCTACAGGATTAAATGGTTTTACAACTACGACAATTCACTTGGCTTTGCACCTCCACCCCATCCCCTCCTTGTTGTCCTCCACCACCGCCTTCTCCCTCTCGCCACCCTCCTCCACCACCCCCTCTAACTTTCTCTTCTCCCTCCATTTCTCCACCCTCTTCCTCCAACTCTCCACGGTTGCCCCCACTCCCTTCTTCTTGTGACAAGTGTGCAGACAGAGAAGAAATCAAGGATTCCCTTAATGAACTTAAGAGAGGTCTAGGGGATGTCAAGACGATCGTACCCGAGATGCAGACTTGAAGTCCCCTTTTTAAAATTCCCAGAGATAACAAACATATTTTTCCACATTTACACGCCCTAACAACTATACAACATGTGTATACATAGGTTGCACCATTACAGCTCGTGCACATCAGGTTTTGTGCCCAAAATTAAAAATCGTGTTGAGTTTCCATGTCACATCATGAGATCCATGATCATTGACCTTCCATATACTGGAAATGTTCTAG
This sequence comes from Picea mariana, assembly GCA_032191745.1. Classification (NCBI taxonomy): domain Eukaryota; kingdom Viridiplantae; phylum Streptophyta; class Pinopsida; order Pinales; family Pinaceae; genus Picea; species Picea mariana. Next base: position 50,101 of record JASDQU010372518.1, read on the forward strand.
CTCATCCCTTTAGTTCCATTTTAAGTCTATAAATGGGCCATATCCAAGATGTGGAAAGAAGAGAAGAATTCAACTTTGAGAGCAAAGTTAATCTAGAGAAATTATTCACTTCATATTGAGTCTGAATCCCTTTGTCCTTTTAAGTATGAACACATTGTTCATCCCCCAAGCTCTTCCCTACTTGATGGAGAACCTCATTGTCTCTCTTATATGAGCTTCCCCTTGGTGGAGGCCCAGCTAGAAGGGACTTAGTTTCTCAATTTTGAATGTGATGACACAAAAGTTTTTCATTCATGCACTTTTGTTGATTGTTAAGAACCAAATATCAATATAGCATAGAAAAACCTTAGAAAAAGTACTCAACACATTGAAAAAGATGTAATTTTAGATAATAAGCCTCTTCGAGGGGGAAACCTCCTTTTACCCCACTTAAATGTTCAAGTACAAGATGATTCAAAATCAAAATGTCTCCTTAGTATATATATAGGACACTAGGAGGTATAATTACAACTAATGGCCTAAAGCCGACATAAATAAAATAACATTACAAATATAATATGCCCCAATTAAGGGGTAATGAGCCAATATTAGTGCTTAACATGTCCCTCCCCTTGAGAGAATTGTTTTCCATGACGCTTGAGTAACTCTGGATTCTTCTGTATAAAAGACTCATCTTCCCAAGTGGAATCTTCAGCCGATAGTTTCCTCCATTTAATGAGATACTCTGAAATGGATCTATTCCTCAACTGGTGAATTCTTGTGTCAGTGATGACTTGAAGCTCCAATATGATTTTTCCTTCCTCATCAAGTTCTGGCAATATAGTTTAAACTGGGATCTTGTCGCCTATAACATTGTTTAAGCATGAAACATGGAAAACTAGGTGTACTCGTGAAGATGTAGGCAACTCAAATTTGTATGCCATAGTACCAATCTTTTGCAACACCTTATAAGGGCCATAGCAATTTGGTGAACTTGTTGTTGATTCTCGATGTGATCTTCCACTACTTGAAACTTAGATTTTTATTTTAGAGAAGAAGTGATGGAAGGAGGGTGGTATCCATAAAGTGCCATAAATGGTGTCCTTTTTGTTGTAGCATGTAAGGAAGTGTTATACCACCATTCTGCCAAGGGTAACCATTTGAACCATTGTTCTTGTTTATCAGAGACAAAGAAATGAAGGTAGCCTTCCAGACATTTGTTCACTATCTCGGTTTGTTCATCGGATCGAGGATGATAGGATGAGCTATGAGCCAATTGAGTACCCAAACAAGAAAATAATTATGTCCAAAAATGTCCAGTGAAGATGGGATCTCTGTCAGTTATAATAATCTTTGGGCTGCCATGTAGTTTTTGAACTGTCTCCATGAATGCGGTGGCAACTGTACTAGATTTGAAGGGATGAGAGAGTGCACAAAAGTGTGCGTACTTGGTCAGTCTATCAACAATCACCATGATGACACTCTTTCCTTCATACTTTGGTAACCCTATGATGAAATCTATGGAAACCTCCTCCTAGCATTGAATTGGGATGGATAATGGTTGTAAAAGACCTGGGGTCTTAATTGTTTCCACCTTATTTTGTTGGTAAACCAAACATTCTTCCACAAACCTTTGAACATCAGTTTTAAGGCCATCCCAAAAAAAATCCTTCTTGACTCTATAGTAGGTTTTCAAAAATCCTGAGTGCCCTCCTACTGGAGGGGTGTGCAATTCCAATAGTAACTTTTGTTTGAGTTTGGAGTTCTTACATAAATATAAGTGATCTTTGTACCATAGTGAATCATTTTTCCATGTAAATGTATCTGATGCACTGGAATCCTGTTGCAACCTTTGAATGAGAGTCCACACTTTTTTTTCATTCTTCTAGTCATCCCTTACTTCTATTATCCAATCGGGTTGGATGATCGATATAGCACAGTGAAAGGCCTTAACATTTTCATCCTTTCTTGAGAGTGCATCTGCCACAACATTTTTCTTCCCCTTTTTATAGACGATTTCAAAATCATAACCCAATATCTTGGTTACCCATTTTTGTTGTTCTTTTGTAGATAGTCTTTGTTCCAAGATGTATTTAAGACTATCATGATATGTTTTGAGCTTGAAGTGCCTACCTATTAGGTAAGGATGCCATTTTTTCAATGCATGTAGTGTTTCCATCATTTCCTTCTCATAAATGGGTTTGTGTAAGTCCTTTCCCTTAAGTGGTTGACTTTCAAAAGCCAGGGGCCTTCCTTCTTGCATTAGGACAACACCAATTCCATTTCCTGAGGCATCACATTCCATAATAAAGTTTTTTGTGAAGTCTGGAGTGGTCAAGACAGAAGCTTTACACATCACCTCTTTAAGTTATTCAAAATATTTAGTTTCCTCTGGATTCCATGAAAATGCATCCTTCTTAGTTAGTGTCATTAAAGGTGCTGCTATTCTTCCATAGTTCTGAACAAACTTTCGGTAGTGACCTGTCAAACAAAAAAATCCTCTAAGATTCTTCAATGTTTTGGGAATCGGCCAGTCCATCATGGCCTTAATATTGTTAGGTTCTAACTTGACACCTTCATGAGATACAATATGACCCAAATACTCTACCTCCTTTACTCCAAAGAAACATTTGGATGGTTTGTCATATAGTTGTTTCTCCTTTAGTAGTTGTAGCACCTTGTCAACATGTCGCACATGATCCTCCCAAGACTTGCTATAGATTAATATATCATCAAAAAATACTAACAAAAATTTTCGAAGGAAGGGATTGAAAATGGAATTCATCAACCCTTGGAATGTGGAAGGTGCATTTGTAAGGCCAAAAGGTATGACTAAAAATTCATAATGGCCTTCATGAGTTTGGAATGCTATTTTTGGGATATCTTCTTCCTTCATTGTAAACTATTGATACCCTGAATGGAGATCCAATTTTGTGAAATAGATTGCTCCATGTAGTTCATCTAACAATTCATCAATGACGAGAATGGGAAACTTATATTTAATAGTGATCTTGTTGAGCTTTCTATAATCTGGACACATATGCCATGAGCTATCTTTCTTGAATACCATTACCACTGGTGTAGAGTAAGAAATTTGGCTAGGTCTAATAATACCAGCCTCTAACATTTATTCAACCATGCACTCAATTTCACTGTTCTAGGCATAAGGGTATCTGTATGGCCTGATGTTAGGAGGAACACTCCTAGGAATTAGGTGAATTTCATGATCATGATTTTGAGAGGGTGGAAGACCTTTGGGAATATCTTCAAATAATTTGGAATTCTTATCAATGATCCTTTGGATATCTTGAGGAATAAATGGCTTAGATGTTTGAACATCTAGTGAGCATAGTTGTGCAATAACACCTTGATGCCCATTTTTCAATAATTTTGTCATGCCATTAGAGCTTATCACCTTACTGGGTTTCCCTGTGATACCTCTTAACTCAATTTCTTTTCCTTCCAATGAAAATTTCATGAAAAGTTCTTGAAAATTAAAAGCCACTATTCCCAATGATTGTAACCATTGGATTCCTAGTACAACATATGCACCACCCATGGGTATAGCAATCACTTGACTATTCATTACATATTCCCCCATAGTAAGATTGATCTTATTTCATTTTCCTGAGCAATTGATAGTTCATCCATCTATAATCATTACTTGAAACTCTGGCACTGGATATACAAAGCAATTGAGATATTTGGTGATCTAAAAATGAAGAAGACTTGTAATCTTGAAAATATTTGCAAGTTAAATTTTATGTGTTAAAAGAAAATGGATAAACTTTGCAACACATTATTTAAATGGATTTACTCATTTAAGACACAAATAAATAGCAGCATAATCAATGAACATAAGCACATAAACATAGCAAATGATAAAGGAGTTCACCCCTCTCTTGGGCTACATCTCCTGGTCCAACTTCCAATGGATCATTATTATTAATTGCTCAAAGTGCTCAAAAACATGCTTTACAATGCTCAAATTGACCAACAGACTGCTCCAATTGCTTCAGAGCGTCCAGAAACCCCTGGCTGGGCTTTTTCGGCACCTTGTTTGGCCAAAAATGAAGAATTTAGGCTTCTTTTAAGTCTCCCCTTCAAGCTTGTTGTCTCTGCATCTAAAAAATGCACCCTTCTCATGCAACCTAGCACACACACAATTTAAAGCATGAAAACCCAACACCGGATGCAACTGGACCAATGGTGCGAACTGTAGGACAGTTATGGGTGCGCCACCCCTAATCGTCTAGCAATCGGGCATATGAGGGTCACGATATGTCTGTGATCTATAAGAAAAAGGTCTAACCTTAAAGAGGCAATAGTTAAGTGCCAAGTGTCAGGCGCATTGAAACCGTGCTAACCGTTACACACGCTCTAGCTATTACATTGGTCATATGGCATATACGACATGCGACCATAGGCTCCGTTATATACATATATGCACACATTCACATATGAAATGGTCACATGGTTCTTGTAATATAACCATGGGTCAGGGCTAAGCCCCGGCCCGACCCCCCTCCATACACAACATAACACAAACTTAAATAATTAAAATCCCGTATACATAACAAGGAATACCGTGTGGGCTAGTGGTAGCCCACACTCTACCAAAGCGTATAGCCATAGGGGAGGTCCGGGGTTCAACCCCCACAGACCCCATACAATTTTAACAACAACCAATATCCAATACCGGGGTGCCACATGGCAGCCCATGACTAGGCCACGTGGCACCTTACCACTGACCAAAATGATGCCACATGTCACAGCCTAATTCGACCACATCTACCAATCAAAAAATGCCACATCATCACATGCCACATTAGTGTACGATCGTATGATCTCCAGCCACGTCAGCTTGTATGGACTGCACAATCAGCGTCCCTTTTTTGGCCCATTTGACAATTCGAACAGATTGTGATATCTCTTGCTCCCGACATCCGTTTGAGATGAAATGAGTTGCATTGGGTTCGCAATGATGAGGCCTATGCTCTCGTTTGATTTGAAGTGATTCTAAGCACTTTGAATTTTTGAGAAAATTTTGATCCCCTGATCAGACCTCCCCATTGGGAAGCTTTTGGACCTCCAAAAGACTATATTCAGTCTATGTGAAGATGAGGGTATAGTTCCCTCACCCTTCCAACCTCAATCCACTTGTCTTTTCTTAGATTGGTACCTTTAAAACCAACTCGAAGATACTCCACATTTCCTCATTTTGAAGTTCACATTCTCCTGTCAAGGACGGTGTCTTCATGCAGTTCTGTAAGATATTCTGGGGAAAAATCATCTATAGAAGGAATCTGAACATGCTCTCCATGATCATCAATCAACGACTGCTCATACAACTTCAAATTCTCAACATTAACGACTACATACATTTGCATATAAGGAGGCAAATCTAAACAAAAGGCATTTTTACCAATCTTGTCGATAATTTTGAAAGGACCATATCGAATTGGTTTCAATTTTTTACCTTCTCCTTTAAGCCCCTCCTTACTGATGTACAGTAAAACTTCATCTCCAACTTGGAAACTATGATCAACATGATGCTTGTCATGTCTCGTTTTGTACTTGTCCTGACTCCTTTCCAACTTCTCTTGCACCACTTGATGTATCGACTAAATTTGTTCAATAAAATTTTCTTCCCTATCAATGTCATATTGACCATCGATAACAATATCCTTCCCAAAGATAAAATCTAAAGGAGACTTGGGCAAATATCCAAAACATGCTTCAAATGGCAACGTTTGAGTCGAAGAGTTCTTAGCTCGATTGTAAGCATGCTGAATGTAGTGTAAATGCTCATCCCAAAGTTTAGGATGTTTGCTGCAATAAGCACAAAGAATATGCACCACTGTTCGATTTACCACCTCTGTCTGACCATCTGTTTGCGGATGAAAAGATGTGCTCTTTTTAAGTTTGGTGTCCATGAGTTCCCATAAACTCAACCAAAAACTTCCAACAAATCGAGAATCCCGATCAGAAATAATGGACTTAGGCAATCCAAAATGCACCCAAACATTTTGAAAGAACATTTGTGTTGTTTGTTCTGCTGTAACCTGCTTAGTACAAGGCATCAAAATACACATTTTTCTAAATCGATCAACCACAACATAAAGATAATCATGATTTCGTCTCGACATAGGTAAACCACCTACAAAATCCATGGAAATACTTTCCCAAGGTCGAGAAGGAACTGGAAGTGGAGTATACAAACCCAACTTT
>JASDQU010372519.1:22197-64556 GCA_032191745.1 Picea mariana
GCGCCTCTCGGCGCAACAACTTCTTTTTTGGAAAAATGACACATATATTAAAAAAGAATAAAGTACAAGAGATAGGTGCAAACGAGGGGCACACAGATTTGACCCCAGTTGCAGTGGATCAAAGAACGAGATGAGCTTTTAGCACTCTTGTGAGATGTGTGTGGTTGTTCCCTTATATATAAAGTTAATATAAAAGTATTTTACTTGAAGGTGGACATTGAAATATTTTATTTATAGCTGACATTGGAATATTTTTTGTTATTAATTTTTTTAAATGCCATTTGTCAATATGGAACTCCATATTGAGCATGGAAGGAATTACACATCTCCCTCATACTAGGCTGTAGAAAGCGCCTCTCGGCGCAACAACTTCTTTTTTGGAAAAATGACACATATATTAAAAAAGAATAAAGTACAAGAGATAGGTGCAAACGAGGGGCACACAGATTTGACCCCAGTTGCAGTGGATCAAAGAACGAGATGAGCTTTTAGCACTCTTGTGAGATGTGTGTGGTTGTTCCCTTAAGGCATGCTCTGACTTGAAGGTATTAACTGCTACTGAACAGATAAGTACTTATAAATGCGATCGTAAATGCAAGTATAATAGTTAACACATAATATAAGTGGAAGGATTGCAATCCAATCTGACATACGCTACAACCACAATGCTTAGTGACAAATTACAATAAGTTCAAGGTGTTCATTCGACTCTCATTTTGATATGTCGTGTTTTTGGGCTTATAAATCAAATCTTGAATAGAGATGGAAGGGCCCACATATTATTAAGAGCTAGGCCACAAAGGGGTCAACATATGACATGAAAATGACGAGTTCTATGAGGTCAAATAATGACAAAAAGAAGGGTTCTAAAAAGGACAATATCGGGTGGTGCCCTGCATGGGTCATGAGGTTCCCTAGAGGCAATTGGAACATTATGATTACACCCCACATTAGGCTCTTTTGGGACATGTCGTTGGTGAGAGTATGTTGTGATGGTGGCAAGAGATACCTAAGACATTTCAAAAGTTAGAGGCTACAAGTACTATATTTCTGTGTTTTCAGAGCTGCAAATCAGATTTATATCTAGCTGGAAGTGATATTTATTATAGCAGATTGGAAGGAGAATCAAGTAGATATTTGTTTTACTCTTCAAAAAGAGTTGTATTGCTGCCATATGTTGTAAATCTGTTGCAACCACCCCACATGAGGGATTGAGTTCTATTGGGAAGACCGGTCCTCTAATAGTGGTATTAGAGCTTGGCTCAAGTTTCCCCCCTGAGACCAAGATGGCACAAAGTTTTGATCACTTGTAAATGAACTTCAACATGTCCGGTTGCAGTAAAGATCTAGGGTGAAGGGATGAATCAAGAAATCCCTTGAATACAAAACCCAAATCTCGATGTGTAGAAAATGAGAATTTTGGGGTGAACATATACCTTGAAATGAACCAGAGAGTGGATGAAACTTGAGCTTGAGTGGGTTATGGAGCTAGAAGAAAAACAAACATAAAGATTTGAAGAGGCGTGATAAAAGACTTTGCTACCAATTGATATGTGCACTAGTGAGACAACGATGAAAATATCTACACAAGAAATAAAGTGCAAGGAGAGAATCTCTGCAATGATATACATATGTTGTACAATATATATATATATATATATATATATATATATATATATATATATATATATCTGAAGCATGATAGTCTTTAGACTGATATTTTTTGAGCCTGAAAGGTTAGACATGATGTATATTACTATATTCTGATTTCAAACTTGAAATGTCGAATATCAATATTTTTTTCAAGGATATATATTTCCTTGAAAAAAATATTGATATTCGACATTTCAAGTTTGAAATCAGAATATAGTAATATACATCATGTCTGCCCTTTCAGGCTCAAAAAATATCAGTCTAAAGACTATCATACTTCAGAAACTGTATCTATCCTATTTATACTTATTGCAGTCTTCCAAGGCTCTTTAATGGTAGCCTTAAGAAAAAGGACCTTTTCATCTTACTGTCAGCCCTAAGGATTCATATTGGAAACGATATCATAACAGAAGAAATGTATAGTAAACCCCTGACTTAGAACAGAGTTTTTTCAGAAACTGATATTTGAGCCCCTCGTCTCAACTCAAACTCAGAAAGCTGCTGCTCCTGCATCCTAAGAGCTTCTTTTGATAACTGATCAGCAGTAGCATTGAACTCTCTACAGACATGAACAAACGAAAGATCTTCAAATCTCCCTTTTACCTCCAGAATTTGGTTCATAATTGGTTCTAGCATCAAATTTTCTAATTTGCACTGATTGTTCACCCAATCCACCATTAACTTGGAGTCTCCAAAGACTTGCAATTGTTATAAAACTATATATATATATATATATATATATATATATATTAGAGTACAAAACTATAGTAGGTGGAGGTAGGTGAAAACTTTGGTGAAGGTAGGTGGAGTGTTAGGTGAGATGTACAAGTGTAAATACAAATGCAGTACATCTTTGACTAAGCTATGAATAAGTCTCATCATTTTGACTTTTCACCTACCTAATTCTCACCCCAACCTGGTTTTGTCAACCCTTTCTTTCTTGAACTATATGATTGGACCTTAGACCCCAATTTCATGGACCATGGACATAATCAGCCACCAGCAACAAATATGACTATCAAAGTGGAAGGACAATATGAAGAATTGGAAATTTGGCTAATACCCCAAACACCCTGGATCATGTAGACTCTCTTTATTCTCCTTCCTAGTAGGGCCATTGGACTCATGGATTCATAGGGGAAAGCACTGGTATAGCATTTAACTGTTTTTAATAAATAACACTGTTTTTAATTCATAATGGGCATATTACTTGGAGAAACCTCTAAGTGTAATTGCTCATCGGAATCAGGAGGAAGAGCATTACAGGATAAGATGATGAGAAGTGACTTTCAGTGGTCAGAGAATCCATAAGGATGGATAAATCACTTTTTAGAGGTAAAATGGTTAATTAATTAATTAATTAAGGGATTTAATCAAGGAATAATAAAATAAAGTAAAAGTCACTTGGAGAGAAAAGGTCAACAACGAATTAGGGTTTCAGGAAGCTATAAAGGAAGGGTAAAGCAACCTAATTGAGAATTATGTTATGATTTGATGTTGAGATATTTGCAGAGGAGGAGGAAATCGACCCCCTTGTTGTTTTGTGGATTTTTGGAGTAAACCACCACCATTGATTGGTTTCGGTGTTGAGAGACACAACCTAGCCTATTGGAGATACTATCCATGTATTTCACTGTGCATTATAGGTATCCAGTTCAGTGATTGGGCAGCTCAGCCAGTGAGGGCGCAAGGGTTAGAGAGAGGGTTTGTGTGGCCGCTTGAGACAGTTCAGTATTTGGTCAATTCCTTCCGACCCATTAGAGAGCTATCTAGGGCGCACCTATTGAGCCATATGTCGTCAGTTTTCGACGATGGAATCTTCTGGAAAGTAGAAAACAATCATTTAGGGAGCAATTCTTGAGGAAGTACATTTGGGGTTCCAGGGGGTATTCCAGAGGAGATCCGAGGAAACCCTTCCGACCCATTACAGAGGAGGCCAGGACGATCGTTTCGAGTCATACATCGTTAGATTCTGCCTGTGGAATCACTAGGGCGCACTCCCATAGCCCAGGAGGTGTGCAAACCCCCAAGGGGTGACATCCAAAGATTCAGAGGTCGGATCTTCAATCCGACAGTCATCAGGATCAGCCTAGAGGCCAGGGTGCTTCTTTTGAGACAGTTTCCAGCCCATTCCGACAGGTATCACCATCAGGGCAAGTTTTCCAGATTCTGCAGTAGTTACCGTGAGCTTCCAGACTGCTTTTTGTCGATCTATCCTTGCATGCACAGACCATCCTTCATTCTTCTGATCACTAGTATTTCTTGTTAGTTGATTTGTATTCCAGTGACGATCCATAAGATCTAACTAATGATTAGTATATCTACTTCCAGCTTATTATTGTATTTCCTGCCTTTTCCTCATTATCTATATCAGTGAGCTGTGTTATCCTTCTTTTACATGTATTATCTTTATACTTCTAAAACACTTAATGAATTTAAACACACATGCGGAAATCACCAAGCATGTTCACACATTAACTCAAACGCATTCAAAAATCCCCAGAGTATCATATTTCAGTGGCAAAACCGTAGTTCAGCAGTAGATATCCAGATCAACTAGATCAGGGATATTTCAGTGGTATCAAAGTTGGTTTTCCTACCAGCCTATGGGGAAAATTAGTGAGGATTTATGTCAGATTATGTCCACTAAAATTCGGCAGTGATAACTTGCACTTATACCTCCACATGCAGTAGTAGGGAGGAAAGTTCAGATTAGATATGGAGGACAACGTGAGGGATATTTGTGATATGCTTGCACAAGGGCGACAACAATTGCGGTAGGCTATGGCAAGCCTTCAAAACTATACAGGGATTAATGGAGCTAGTGGTTCAAAGAGGCATCAAACAGGACATAAAGGACACGATGAGGAGTTTGCAAATTGTTTGAGACAGTATCAGGAGCTTGGTACGAAATTTCATGCAAACATGTCATTCAAGGATTTTTGCACCATCAAACATCCTGAGTGGTATGAACGCCAACTATTAGGGGACAAGAAGGGGAAGGTGCACATTGTTGAGGTACACTATGACAGTGAGGATGAGGAGGTGCATGAAAATGCAACCACAAATGCCTATTTAGAGAAGTCAGATGAGGCTAGTGACTCTTGCGCATCTAAGGGACAGTTGGATGGACAGGATGATAGCGCATGTTCTTCATCTTCCCTACCAAGCAGTGTTGAGACTTCAACACTTCAGCATAGTGATGACACGTGTGAGGATTCATATGTGTGGGCACTTGGACATGATGAGATTAGGTGGTTGGATGAACAACCCTTGGGTATAGACATGGATTCCAGGAAATCATGTATGGAGGATGATGAGCTTTCTATGATGACAGTGACACATTTTTCATCTTCTCAGACACCCATGATAGCCACGGCACATGAGGATATCAGTAGCATTTCTAATCTGGTGGAGGAGCCTTGTGTGAGGATTGCACTCTAGGGACATATGGATCTGCCAATCCAGGAGGAGAGGCATGACTTGGAGCTAGTTGACGAGACACATATCTATCAGTATGAGGAGCGTGAGCCACCTCTGTTGGAGATTTCGTTGTTAGATTAGGTTGTGGAGACTGACAGTTTGATAGGATACTCACTTCTAGGATCGGTCTACAGTGATGAAGGTGCACTCTACATGGGTTGGGATGACCATATCTCATGTCTAGACAGATCCGTATGGGATCCAGGTGCAGATGACATTAGCAGAATGAGCACACAGGATGATACAGCTGCCCATACAAGATACAGTGCGATTCAAATGGGGGTAGCAGTTGGTGATGGTGTGCAGTTGTATACAAGAGGAGTCAGTATCATAGTGGACAATGGGAAGTACAGTGCCTTATCTTTTGAGGAGTGTGTTGTTGGGGATTCCATTGTTGACACTAGTAGTGAGGGGCATGAGGTAGAACCTTAGCGGGACTGTGATCAGGAGTCACGACACTGGACGAGACAATTGAGAGTCAATGAGGATATGATCATGGTAGCCACTAGATGCATGGATGATACACATGCATTGGTGACAGATTATTGTTGGAGGGCATCGATGGCACATGATAGTTCAGATGGGGGATTTTCGATGGATGACTTTCATACTCTCAGGGAAAGAGTAACTATGATGAGGGTCGACTACCAACAGTTGTTGATGGACAAAAATTACCTATTGGAGGTTGGTGAGATGTATCGCAGGGCCCTGAGGGAGAAGGAGTTGGAGGTGGACCGATTCACTCATGAGTTGGTGAGCACACAAGGATTCTTGGAAGGCACACAGACATCCCTTCAAGAATCAGAGTCCAGATTAGATGAGCTCCTTGAGGAGACTGGTCAGAGATACACTATATCTATCTCGACAGAGAGTCAGATATGTTCCTCAGTTACATTGTTGGAGGATGTCCGAGTGTCATAGGGGCCACCATTCATGGGTAGTTCTGAGACAATCGGTCATACACATACACATGAGGATTCTAGAGCCAGGGGCAGTTATGAGGACACTTTCATTTGTGTTACAGGATTGGTTGATATCCACACAGAGGTTGATCTGGTAGTACACCTTGGACATTTGATGATGAGAGAGATGTAGAGTGGGATTCAGGGGGACGCATTGGATTGTAGGGAGGAGACACACTTAGTGGAACATGGAGATTCCTCTCCCTTGCGGCAGCACATAGTTCTAAGAGATCACCCTCACAGTAGCCAACAACTATCTGAGTGATGATGGAGGGAGAGTGTTTGACCAACAGTTTGTGGAGTTATCTACTATTATACCCGATAGTTGGAGTTTAGACGATTATTCACCATGGGTGCTAGTGGATGAGCTTTTGGTCCAATCCTGGGGATTGACCAAAGCATATGATACTTTCCAGTCCTACAGTCGGTTACAGATGTTTCTGTTAGCTTTTCCCGATGCTTTCATCATTGACAATAGCATAGGGGGAGATAGATAGTGGCAGGGGACATGGAGAGTTGGTAGGCCGAGACCACCTGACAGGAGTGTCTTTATTACATACAATCGGATAGGGGTGGATCATCAGAGACAAACAATTGACATCTTGGGCGTGATGGTGAGCATCTTAGGACATGGGATAGCAGATATCTCAGAGGGTGACATAGGTTCATATTCTCATTGGGATGAGGATGGAGGGCTTCCAACAGTTATCAGTATGACACATGAGCAGTTAGTGGGGATTGGAACTGATGAACTTTCGATTTTTCCATGGGATCCGGGAGTCCATTTGGTTAGTGGGTTGTTTCATCTTATGATGGCCCAAGTTGCGCCAGAGAGCAACATACTTCACTCTTGGATGGTTTTGAGAGGGCTTGTAGGGACTTGTTCTATATGGCAAGACAGGTTCTCCCTATTGATACTCATGATCGAGTATGGAGGTGGTTGGGAAGATGTTGATTTCACAAAGATACCTTTACAGGTTCAACTTCTTGATAGCAGACCCAGTTTTCACAGGTATTTCAGCATGAGGATCCAGGAGTGGGGGATCCAGTATGTATACTTTGAGCAGACAATCATGATCATAGTAGTGCAACATCCGTGTGATGGTCCCTGTCAAAGGCTAGCATGGGACCTTGGGATTACAGGGCTGGGCATTTCATTGACTGATGGAGACAAGTGGATCTTTGCAGGGGGAAGTCACTTTGACTTTCCAGTGAGCTTCAATATTGGGGGGAGCATGTCACTTGTTGGTGATTCGTTGAGGTCTTGTAGTACCTCACTATGGCAACAACATGTTCGTTGGTGGAGGTCGTGCTGGGGTTGGTACTGTCTTGGAGGACAGACTCATTTCGGGTTGAGACTGTGTGTTATTTGCAGGAGACTCATGGTATTGATATGTTACACGACTATATTTCACGAGGCATTGCAGTTCACATTCTGGTATGGGATCTAGGGATTGGAGTGCTTGGTAGTTCATCATTTGATGGAGTTGAGTTTTGAGTAGAGTGGTTGCTCGGGGACTTGATTAAGATTATTTGGCCATTGATCATTATACTCATCAGGAGCATGTGGGTGTCATGCGTGGTGAGCACTTGGAGAGGCCACATCTTGAGGGGAGTCTACCTTGTGTCACATAGGTGGATATGGGACCCCGGTATCATATGTAGTTGGATTTAGTTATTGTTTGAGGACAAGCGATATTCCGGCAGGGAGGACTGTAATGTCCCCATTTTGGGACATTATAACATTACAGAGTGTTATGCCTACCAGAGTAGCCAGATAGGGGTGATAGAGAGTTCGAGAGATATTGAGGGATTTTATTGGGCCCGACTTGCATTGTTCATCATCAGGATCCATTCCGCACAGCTTGGCTGTGGTTCCGTTGCATTTCAACGATTTCTGTAATTTTGAGTTATTATAGGTCATATCTTAATTAAATTCACTAAGAAGGTCATAACGTGCATATTACTTGGATAAACCTCTTAGTGTAATATTTCATTGGAATCGGGAGGAAGAGCATTATAGGATATGATGATGAGAAGTGACTTTCAGTGGCCGGAGAAGCCATAAGGATGGATAAATAACTTTTTAGAGGTAAAATGGTTAATTAATTAAGTGATTTAATCAAGGAATAATAAAATAAAGTAAAAGTCACTTGGAGAGAAAAGGTCAACCACGAATTAGGGTTTCAGGAAGCTATAAAGGAAGGGTAAAGCAACCTAATTGAGAATTATGTTATGATTTGATGTTGAGATATTTGCAGAGGAGGAGGAAATCGACCCCCTTGTTGTTTTGTGGATTTCTGGAGGAAACCACCACCATTGATTGGTTTCGGTGTTGCGAGACACACCCTAGCCTATCAGAGATACCATCTACGTATTTCACCGTGCATTACAAGTATCCAGTTCAGTGATTGCGCAGCTCAGCCAGTGAGGGCGCAAGGGTTAGAGAGAGGGTTTGTGTGGCTGCTTGAGACAGTTTAGTATTTGGACGATTCCTTCCGACCCATTAGAGAGCTAGCTAGGGCGCACCTATTGAGCCACCTGTTGTCATTTTTCGACGATGGAATCTCCCGGAAAGCAGAAAACAGTCATTTAGGGCGCAACTCTTCAGGAAGTACATTTGGGGTTCCAGGAGGTATTTCAGAGCAGATCCGAGGAAACCCTTCTGACCCATTACAGAGGAGGCTAGGAAGATCGTTTCAAGTCATACATCGTCAGATTCCGTCGGTGGAAACACTAGGGCGTACTCCGACAGCCTAGGAGGTGTGCAAACCCCCAGGGAGTAACATATGGAGCTTCAGAGTTCGGATCTTCAATCCAAAAGTCATTAAGATCAGCCTAGAGGCCAGGGTGCTTCTTTTTAAACAGTTTCCAGCCCATTCCGATGGGTATCGCCATCAGGGCGAGTTTTCCAGATTCTGCAGCAGTTACCGTGAGCTTCCGGACTGCTTTTTGCCGATCTATCTGTGCATGCACAAACCAACCTTCATTCTTCTGATCACGGGTATTTCTTGTTAGTTGATTTGTATTGCAGTGACGATCCATGAGATCTAACTGATGATTAGTATTTCTACTTCCAGCTTATTATATTATTTCTTGTTTTTTCCTCATTATATATATCAACGAGCTGTGTTATCCTTCTTTCGCATGCATTATCTATATACTGCTAAAACACTTAATGAATTGAAACACACATGCGAAAATCACCAAGCATGTTCACACATTAACTCAAACGCATTTAGAAACCCCCAGAGTATCAGATTTCAGTGGCAAAACCGTAGTTCAGCAGTAGATATCCAGATCAGCTGGATCAAGGATATTTCAGACAAGGCATGGAGACGTTCAACATGGTTTACAGTTGCACATGCATAGCCATTTATATGTTCATGGAGGATTTCAACTCACTATTAGGAAGATTGATACAAATATAATATTTTTCCATATAACAAAGTGCATGAGGAAAGAGGGAAAAGCAACAAATAATTGTGGAAACTATACTGCCCTATGCCACTGCCCTCTTAGCATCTTTCTTTCTTTCAAAACAAGAATGAGCTGAATATAAACGCTCTAGCTATTTGAAATAATATGAGATTTCACCAAGTCATGGAGACGTTCAACATGGTTTACAGTTGCACATGCATAGCCATTTATCGGTTCATGGAGGATTTCAACTCAGTATTAGGAGGAATTGATACAAATATAATATCTTTCTGTGTAACAAAGTGCATGAGGAAAGAGGGCAAAGAAACCAATAACTGTGGAAACCATACTGCCCTTTGACCCCACTTCTTAGCATCTTTCTTTCTTTCAAATCAAGAATGACCTCAATATAAAGGCTCTAGTTATTTGAAATAATAAGAGGGGGGAAAGGTGAACTGCCAAGTGTTTTTCTCAATGTTTACTTTGGAGAGTTGAGCTCATTATAAACTCTTGGCCATTCATTTTATATGTATTATCTTAGCCATGGGTACTCTTTAACACTCGCATTTCTTAAGAGATATGCTTCTTTGGAACTCCCAGACTAATAAGCTTCTTTTGCAACCATGGGTTTTCTTTGCCTCATCTGCATCTATTCTTGATGCCACTGGTCCTTTTTTTTTTTCTTTTGGTACTTGATAGTCGGCRCTCTTGAGAATTACCATCCTGTTATGCTTCCATTCTCATAGACTTAAAATATCTTTCACATTTTCATTCTGGTAAAATGCGAGTCACAGTACATTCTTTTCAGAAACAGTAAAGTCCAAATAAGGTATTTCTATGCTCTTCTTATATTCATAGGGGCTGAAAAGGATTTGAGTGATTACTGAGGATATGCATATGAGTATTTCATATCAACAAATTCCATGACTATGTAATCTGCATAAGACCCCCAGTGGATGAACACCCTTTGCCTCCATGGCTGTTGGAGCAGGTGGTATCTGTCACATGGCATCTCCTTCAAGTTGCATAGTAAGCTCTCACAAATTGTTCTTCCAATATAATTACTCGATAAAGCTGCTAGTCATGTTTTATCCTTTGCATAACGGAGTAGTGCTTAATATGCATTCCCAACATATTATGAAGTGAGATATGTACTCAGTTTAGGTTTACGTCTATGATAGTAGCACTTAGCAGCAGATGGCTGTTGTTCACAGGTATTTTCTGTTCGGATTTATTCCTGTACTTTTTCTTGCAGATCTTACAAGATTTATGTGTATAATATAGTTGTTTCAAAATTGTATTGGTTAAGGTTTTAAGACAAAGGTTGAATGTAACAGGCCATTGTACTTGCAACATCGAGGACACTCCTGTACCATAGTAGGAATACAGCAATGTCAATACCCAGAGTGCACTCAAATAGAGCGTTTTCTTCTTGTTTTGGATCCATTACAGGTATGCAAATCCATTGATATATGGCAATAGGATGATATTGTTATATACTCTAAAGAACTCTATTGGCTGAAAATCCATTTTGTCAAATTACATGGTAACTGCTCCTAGTCTAAAGTTATACTATCATTAGCTTTCAATTAAATATGTATTCTCTTAAGCAAGCCTGCCTTCAAGATTTCACTTTAGACCCCTTCCTATTCAAAATTATTGCAATTGTCTTAGATGCATTTTCATATGGATGAATCTTCTTTCAATTTTAGAATGTCAAACCTATGACAGTCGTGTCATTTAGTCTCCAAGTCTATGTGAAAAGGGGATTTTGGCCACTCAAATATGGGGTGCAAATTTTTTGAAACACAGACATGAACTTGTGGTTGAATGTGCTGGATGTAGGTCTCAAGTTCCATCCACACTAGCAATAGCAACATTGTTCTGGTAGCCAATTACTAGCATGGCTATTGTTTGGATCTGGTATTTGGAGGGCAGTAGTGATTATCCAGGCTAGATGCAGTGGTGATTATCCAGGCAAGATACTATTGGATTCTTATGCTTGGGTAGCTGGATACTGTTATACTTGAGGAAAAATGTGGCCATGGTCCAGAGAGAGAGAGAGAGCGAGAGCAGATATACCCAACAATCTTTGAAGCATTGCTTTTACACGTGATAAACATTTATATACAATTTGGGATAGCAGAAATGTTAAACTTCCCACGTAATACGTGTTGATTTTTCTATATGAGATAATATGAGATGATATATGATCAATGTATTATTACCAGTGTTGCAAACATCGGCATCGGCAAAATATCGCCGAGGGTTTGAAAATGAAAATATCGGCAACATCGGGGAAAATATCAAAAAAATATCAGAAAATGTCATAAGAATGAAAATATCGGCAAATATCGCCGACTCTGATTTTGAAGATAATATCACCAACATCGAGATATTATCGAGATGTTGGTAAAACTGATTATTACAATGATGAGTGTTCCATATATAGAGAACATATGGTGACCATCCATGAGAGGATGCGTCCCTTGGATAATAAATAACTACTTATTTATTATACATATTTATAACTTGTATTATAAATATCATGTCATATATATATATATATATATATATATATATATATATAAGAATGTCTTCCTGATGTCCAAACATCAACACTCTCTCTCAACGAGGGATACATTCTTCCTCATGCCAAAGCTTGTCTCTGAAGTATACAAACTTCACCCTAGACTCACGACACTTGTCTGTCAATCTTGGGAGATGTCTCTCTCCTACCTGAACCAAGGGGAAACTCCTTTTGCGGCTCTCCCTCTGAGCCAATTGACTCTCTTTGAGATCAGGCTCACTTTGGGTCCGCATGTGATAGCATCTATCATCTTGAGTCTTTATCATTCCTTGTCAAATCACCATGACTAGGACAAAGACCACACCAGGCTCGTTCACCACAAGTACACCCCTGTGAATGATATGTCAACCTAATGCCAACTGACACGTGGAAAGCACCTCGAGCACCTCGAGTCCATACTATTCCTTGTCATGATCAAGGAAGGATGATGTCTGGGCTCATTTACCACACGTACTCCTTTGTGATAAATGTATCCTATCTCCCTTGGTTTGCAACCCAATCTAGGAGAAGGTCTGCTTGATGCTACTCGTGACATTCACTACAGGTACACCCCTGTGGATGAAAGTCTGCCCGATGTTTCCACACACTGGAGGAACACTAGCACATTGAGTCTTTTGTTCTTGGAAGACTACGCTTGGGCCTGTTATCGCACAATTTGTAGCTAGGAAAAAGGCTATAAGATTGAAGGCCAAACTGGCGTAACAGGAACCTATCCCACCCAATGTCACCATGATGGGGAGGTTCTTTCTCTTTAGGGAGGTTAGGCCCAGGGGAGACGTCCCCGGTGACCTGTGGTTTTGAGGAGGCAGAAGGGTAATGAGATAAGGACAAACTTCCCCCCTCACAAGTCACCACCCAAACAGAAAGTCCCGGCTAAACAACCAATAATAAAGTAAATCACCAATGAAGAACACCTGCCTGGAACAAGACAACAACAAACAGATATATGCAAGCTATATTTCAATGGGTTAGTACTTCATAAGACTATCTGATAAATATATATAAGCAATTAGCAATAAATGTTGACGAAGTCAATGTTTATCAATAGCAAAATGAAAAGATATAACACTTCACCAATAAATATTGGAACGATGTGGCATTCAATGTAACCAATTAACACTTCATTTAATAAATGCTTTAAACCACCATTCAATTTCTCATAAAGTAAAACGTTGCTGCATTAAAGATGAAATATCCAATGATGACGTCAGCAACTTAGGGTTAGTGTAGTTAGGGTTTTAATTCAAGGTTTTGAGAGTGTTGTGATCAAATTCACTTCAACGCTGGAGGACTTTAGATCAGTGCCTTAAGGGTAAAATGGAGTCAAAATGAAGGACACAGGGGTTGAAGGAGGAAGGCTAAGGACTAGAGGGAAGAGTTTTGAAGTGCTGCTATGGCAGGGCCTCAGAATCAAAACCCTAGGGGAGAGAGGTTCACTCCGGTGTTGCTATAGCAAGGCCTCGTGCTCTCTCCTCCTTTCTTAGGTCAATTTGGCAAAACAGCTAGCATTAAGGATAAAATCAAGACAAGAGAGTCTAGTGAGGGAGAGTGTTGCTACAATAAGGCTCTATCATCAAACCCTAGAAGAAAAATGGCCCTAAGTGTAGATAACCTAGGCCTGGGACGTCTTCTTCCTCTTGAATTCTGAATGGTACGGCTAGCAAAAGGGAGGAAGAAAAAGGAGTGTAGCTACGGCTAGGCTCTCTTTTTCTTCTTCAATGGCTGAGAGTTTCTCTATCAGGGGACATGAGACAATGACCTACTTGTGAGCTTGTCCCCTAAGGTTTCTGTTCAGCAATAATCATAAACATGCAAGAAATTGAACTACAACCATTCATTCAAGAAGTTTTGCAGAAAAATACTTACAATTCATTAAGAAATAACCATGCAAACCCTAGTTGTAACACCTTCCTTCAAGAGAAACACCATAAAATGCCAAAAAGTCTTCCTTCAACAAGTGCGCCTTCCTTAAATCAGCCAAATACCCAAGATAGGGCGCAAATTTCAAACCTCCTTATGGAGTGAATGAGTTATGATAAAATGAGTGTGAAAATCTCTCATTTATACAAAACCTTGACCTAATTTTACATTTTAGGTCAGGTAAAAAGGTAGACAAGGCAAAAATATCAAATCATATTGTTTCACATTAAATTGTCAAGTTAAAACCCTAAATCAAGCTGAACGGAGAGTAAAATCCCCTCCAAGGGAGACATTAGCCCTTTTCAGGGCAGATGGGGTGTCCTGGAGAAAAACGTTAGCCCTCCCTGGGCTTCTCCAACCTGCCACATGTGCCACTGCTGCTTAGTCTGCCTGCCCCAAACGTCCATGATGCTGGGTGACGTCATGGTCAAGGTGGTGACGTCCTAGGCCTCCAAAGGCCAACGTTCCACTAAGAAAGGGTCATCCCCCCTAGGTCAAGCTCTATCGGGGTGCCTTTGGTGGAACGTCCTCTTCTCTTCTACTGCAATGCTCTGGATCCATCTCAATCATGTATCTCCCAATAATGGGGTCTCAACATCCACCTATTGGACTCTTCAGCCCCATGGAGGTCCGAACTGATCATCTCCCCATGTGTACCGGTCCAAGATGGTACCTGTCCGTCGGGCATGGTCTTGCACATCAAAAGCTACGCCCTCCATGGGCTCATCAGTCACAGGGATCATAGCAATGTCATTCACATTTCATCATCAATATTAATAAACATATGCATAAAACCCTTGATAGATCAATCAATAGCTCAAAGACATTACACAAACCCGCAATACAAGTTCTGGAAAAGGGCAAGGCATCCTATTGGGCTAGTTTCCACTGAATAAGGGAAGTTTCCTGGAAGAGACCTCTTCCAAGCCATGTAAGTGGATGAAGTGGTCAAACAATGTCCAAGCAGGTGGGTGCAACGAAGGTCAAGGATGCAAGATGTTACCTGTGGGTGCCTTTGTAGAAGGCGAGTTGTACCTGTCATGGATGCAATTCTTTCCAAGCCCATTCATGCCTTTTATTCTTTCTGTTATTTCATTTTTTATTGCTTTTTTCTTTCTTTTTTGCTCAAGAGATAATCAGGGGACACTGTCCTGGCGTGGTGACCAGTAGTGACAGCGTTACCCACAAGTACTTTCATAGAAATGAGAAGGTTGGCTCGTGATGAGACCCCCTTTCCCTTGGCCATGCAACGAAAGGTCACTGCCCTGGCGTGGTAACCAGCTGATGGCAATGTCATATTGCTAGGTACCCATGGACCTAATAGGCTGGCTCATGATGAGACCCCCTATCCTCTGGTTAGGTCTTGTTTTGTTATTTTTTAGGGTCCCTCTTGTTTCTTGTTGAGAAGCCTTTTATTGCTTTCTCGAGGATCCCTGGGCAAAGCATCTCGAGGTTTTATTCTTAGGCTTTTATCTTTTACCAGCTTGCTTTTACCTTCTGGGCCTTTAGCCCCTTCTTCCCACTAGATAAGGTGCAATCCTAAAAGAGGTCAACCCAGTGCCCGGACAAGTGGAAAGGGACAGGTGAGCAGGAAACAAGATGGAAAAGTGAAGCTGTGAAGGGAGCGGACGATGGCTTCTCAGAGACAAATCCAGTGGCTAACCAAAACCAACAGACACAGGCTTACTAAGACACCTTGTCAATCCCCAAAACATGGTCAAGTGGGCAAGTGTAAGATCCAAGCAATTGTTAGAAATAAAAGGAATCAGATGCATACATTCAATGGTTTTGATGATCAAAGTGACAGATACCATGATACTTGAACTAATTACCTCATGAAGCAAGAACCCTCTCTGACACAAGACCAAGCCGATGGTGGTGGAAGCTGTTGCTGCTGACAGGATATGGATGCTGGAAGAGAGAAAAGGTGGGCCCTCCAGGGCCATGCTAAAGTGAATCTTGCTCTCGATACTCCAAGTCTAGGACCTGTGGGCCTCGAGACATGATCTCCTAGTTATCCCTGAAAGTGGGGGATAACCTCTGGCTCCAACTCGGGGACATGTGCTCACTGTAGAGCGCATGAGAACCTCAGCATCTCTGGCATAACCTGCTGACTTGCTCAATCTCAATAGAAGTATCAGTAACAAAAATGGGGTGGTAATGCCACCCGAGCATACATAGACATATATAAAGACTGAATCAATAAATGCAAATATAAAGCAGAGTAATTACACGTACTTACTTGTTGGCTGGATGTTGGGTGTAGTTAAACAACCAGTGAAGCCAATCCAACAACGTCCCACGGTACTTGCCTTTGTGCTTTATCATAAACCAAAACAGTGATAAATCAAGCACAAAAATGACATGGGTTAGAACATATATCATATCATCGAAAATCACAAACTCTAACTCATGGAGGCGGGTGGGAGGGATAAAATCATGCCACATCAATCTCTGATGAAAGTGCTCAATCCAATTCAGGAAGGGGTTATGAGAAATCCAAAGTTCAGAACACCGACTCAACAAGTCTGCAAACTGGCTACCCCGGACATCTTCACACTCTGAAGGGATTGACAAGGGTCTAGTGGACGACTAGCAAAATCTCAAGGGAAAGTTAAAAATTGAGATGACGGACTCAAATCTGCAGTTTTCAACGAACCCTTGGATTCTCGGGTTTGCTTCAGAGGAAACTCAATATAAAAGATATCATTTCCAACTGCACCTTTAATGATACAACATGGTAAGGCAATAAGAGGTGACTTGGGAAAAAGGTCATGAGAATCCTTCTTTAGGCAAACAATATTCTTACTCTTATCAAAACCCGAGCACGGTGGTGGTTGATAGTCATTTTCACAGGATAAAACTAAGTGCTCGGGGGAGTACTCATCAAAGGCCTCAAGGTAAGATCGAAAAATATCAGGCAAAATACGGTACTTGGTCAACCTTGGGTGTTTGGGGAGCATTGGTAAAAATCTCATCTCCTTGTTGCCGCTGGTCAAGAGTAACTTGCTGTGATATTCGCAAAGGCAACACTAGGAGATGACTCTCTATGTCATATATGGGATCCATATCATAACCAACTGCATCCCACCTATGTCTCCCAACATGTATGAACTCATCAATATCAACTATGTTAGTACCAGTGTCATAGCATGGAGGGTTCAAAAAATTCAAAAACTCATCTATTTCTTCCTTATTTCCCCCATCATGAAGTAGAAAAGCATCAAAATTTTGGGGAGGAGGGTAACTTACTATTTCTGCTTGTGTAGGAGCTTTGAGGACTTGGGTGTCTTCAACATGTGTCATGGTTTCATCCTCAAGAACTACCCCTTCATTTTTAGTTGTGCAGCATGGGAAGCCTACTTCTTTCGGGGATTCCATTTCTCCTTCATTTTCTGAATCATGGAACAAGGTGTCATTGGAATCCTGAAAAGGACAACAACTAACCTCATCGTCCTTTTATTGTGCAGGAGAAATAAGCTCTTGGATTGCTTCGGGAGGATCATAGGTTAAGACTTCATCATTTTTCTTAGGCTCCAGCTCCTCAACTGTGTCTTCAACAGTCCTACGCTGAATGATGGTTTGTTCCCCTTTTTCTTGGAAATCATCAATAAAGTTCTCACGAGTAAACAAACTTTCCATGTTAAGATTACTTGAGGTAAAGAGGTCTTTTATCCCGGATAAGGAGATGTTTTGTTCAATTCTTGTAGCCATGCAATAAGCTTCATTGAGCGTCTTTGGGCCCTTTCTACTGAGGGGAAAACCTAGGTGTGCCAGGAGCGCATGGGTATAGAGACGGACAATGTACTTCTCTTCTGGACGATGGCTTCTAGGAATCTGACATAGAGTGCCCTCAAACCTACTCTGGAAGTCAAATAGGGTTTCATTCTCAATTTGTTTTATATGCTCGAATCTGTTTATTAGTACTGAGACGCCTTTCAGCTGAATACCCCATTTTCCGAGAAAGGTTTCTTCCAATTGATCCATAGTTGCGATGCTAGCATCGGGGAGATCATCATACCATTTTTTAGCATTCCTGTGAAGGGTGTTGGGAAAAACTTTCATCACTACATCTTCAGCATCATCATTGACAAGACGGAGTCCAAAATAAGAATAAAAATCATTCATATGAAAGTCAGCTCTTTCCCCATCGCCACCAGTGAATCTAGGAAGCCATTCTCTTTTTATCGGGGGCATTTGTCGTGGGTATCCTGGGATTTTTCTCATGTCTAAAGGCTTGTAATTTCCGGGATCCCATTGTGAAGTCATTGTTGGCTTCGTCATTAATGGAGTTGCTACATAGTTTTCTTGAAACTATCAAAAGATAAGGGAAAACACCCTAGTGGAGTCGCCAAGTAAGCTTGTAAGAAAGAAACTCTAGAGGCAAGGCTTACCGAAAAGTGTCGTCTGAGGAAGGTTTGACTCAGTGTTCCCGGCAACGGTGCCAAAATGTTATCACACAGTTTGTAGCTAGGAAAAAGGCTATAAGATTGAAGGCCAAACTGGCGTAACAGGAACCTATCCCACCCAATGTCACCACGATGGGGAGGTTCTTTCTCTTTAGGGAGGTTAGGCCCAAGGGAGACGTCCGCGGTGACCCGTGGTTTTGAGGAGGCAGAAGGGTAATGAGATAAGGACCAACTTTCTCCCTCACAAGTCACCACCCAAACAGAAAGTCCTAGCTAAACAACCAATAATAAAGTAAATCCCCAATGAAGAACACTTGTCTGGAACAAGACAACAACAAACAGATATATGCAAGCTATATTTCAATGGGTTAGTACTTCATAAGACTATCTGATAAATATATATAAGCAATTAGCAATAAATGTTGATGAAGTCAATGTTTATCAATAGAAAAATGAAAAGATATAACACTTCACCAATAAATATTGGAACGATGTGGCATTCAATGTAACCAATTAACACTTCATTTAATAAATGCTTTAAACCACCATTCAATTTCTCATAAAGTAAAACGTTGTTGCATTAAAGATGAAATATCCAATGATGATGTCACAAACTTAGGGTTAGTGTAGTTAGGGTTTTAATTCAAGGTTTTGAGAGTGTTGTGATCAAATTCACTTCAATGCTGGAGGACTTTAGATCAGTGCCTTAAGGGTAAAATGGAGTCAAAATGAAGGACGCAAGGGTTGAAGGAGGAAGGCTAAGGACTAGAGGGAAGAGTTTTGAAGTGCTGCTATGGCAGGGCCTCAGAATCAAAACCCTAGGGGAGAGAGGTTCACTCCGGTGTTGCTATAGCAAGGCCTCGTGCCCTCTCCTCCTTCCTTAGGTCAATTTGGCAAAACGGCTAGCATAAAGGATAAAATCAAGACAAGAGAGTCTAGTGAGGGAGAGTGTTGCTACAACAAGGCTCTATCATCAAATCCTAGAAGAAAAACGGCCCTAAGTGTAGATAACCTAGGCCTGGGACGTCTTCTTCCTCTTGAATACTGAATGGTACGACTAGCAAAAGGGAGGAAGAAAAAGGAGTGTAGCTACGGCTAGGCTCTCTTTTTCTTCTTCAATGGCTGAGAGTTTCTCTATCAGGGGACATGAGACAATGACCTACTTGTGTGCTTGTCCCCTAGGGTTTTTGTTCAGCAATAATCATAAACAACATGCAAGAAATTGAACTACAACCATTCATTCAAGAAGTTTTGTAGAAAAATACTTACAATTCGTTAAGAAATAACCATGCACACCCTAGTTGTAACACCTTCCTTCAAGAGAAACACCATAAAATGCCAAAAAGTCTTCCTTCAACAAGTGCGCCTTCCTTAAATCAGCCAAATACCCAAGATAGGGCACAAATTTCAGACCTCCTTATGGAGTGAATGAGCTATGATAAAATGAGTGTGAAAATCTCTCATTTATACAAAACCTTGACCTAATTTTACATTTTAGGTTAGGTAAAAAGGCTGACAAGGCCAAAATATCAAATCATATTGTTTCACATTAAATTGTCAAGTTAAAACCCTAAATCAAGCTGAAAGGAGAGAGTAAAATCCCTTCCAAGGGAGACGTTAGCCCTTTTCAGGGCAGGTGGGGTGTCCTGGAGCAAAATGTTATCCCTCCCTGGGCTTCTCCAACCTGCCACATGTGCCACTTCTGCCTAGTCTGCCTACCCCAAACGTCCATGATGCTGGGTGACGTCATGGTCAAGGTGGTGACGTCCTAGGCCTCCAAAGGCCAACGTTCCACTAAGAAAGGGTCATCCCCCCTAGTTCAAGCTCTGTCGGGGTGCCTTTGGTGGAACGTCCTCTTCTCTTCTACTGCAATGCTCTGGATCCATCTCAATCTTGTATCTCCCCCTGATGGGGTCTCAGCATCCATATAATGGGCTCTTCAGCCCCATGGAGGTCCGAACTGATCATCTCCCCATGTGTACTGGTCCAAGATGGTACCTGTCCGTCGGGCATGGTCCTGCAAAGCTACGCCCTCCATGGGCTCATCAGTCACAGGGATCATAGCGATGTCAATCACATTTCATCATCAATATTAATAAACATATGCATAAAACCCCTGATAGATCAATCAATAGCTCAAAGACATTACACAAACCCGCAATACAAGTTTTGGAAAAGGGCAAGGCATCCTATTGGGCTAGTGTCCACTGAATAAGGGAAGTTTCCCGGAAGAGACCTCTTCCAAGCCATGTAAGTGGATGAAGTGGTCAAAGGATGTCCAAGCAGGTGGTTGCAACGAAGGTCAAGGATGCAAGATGTTACCTGTGGGTGCCTTTGTAGAAGGCGAGTTGTACCTGTCATGGATGCAATTCTTTCCAAGCCCATTCATGCCTTTTATTCTTTCTGTTATTTCATGTTTTATTGCTTTTTTCTTTCTTTTTTGCTCAAGAGATAATCAGGGGATACTGTCTTGGCGTGGTGACCAGTGGTGACAACATTACCCACAAGTACTTTCATAGAAATGAGAAGGCTGGCTCGTGATGAGACCCCCTTTCCCTTGGCCATGCAACGAAAGGTCACTGCCCTGGCGTGGTAACCAGCTGATGGCAATGTCATACTGCTAGGTACCCATGGACCTAATAGGTTGGCTCGTGATGAGACCCCCTATCCTCTGGTTAGGTCTTGTTTTGTTATTTTTTAGGGTCCCTCTTGTTTCTTGTTGAGAAGCCTTTTATTGCTTTCTCAAGGATCCCTGGGCGAAGCATCTTGAGGTTTTATTCTTAGGCTTTTATCTTTTACCATCTTGCTTTTACCTTCTGTGCCTTTAGCCCCTTCTTCCCACTAGATAAGGTGCAATCCTAAAAGAGGTCAACCCAGTGCCCAGACAAGTGAAAAGGGACAGGTGAGCGAGAAACAAGATGGAAAAGTTGTGAAGGGAGCGGACGATGGCTTCTCAGAGACAAACCCAGTGGCTAACCAAAACCAACAGACACAAGCTTACTAAGACACCATGTCAATCCCCAAAACATTGTCAAGTGGGCAAGTGTAAGATCCAAGCAGTTGTTAGAAATAAAAGGAATCAGATGCATACATTCAATGGCTTTGATGATCAAAGTGACACATACCATGATAACTGAACTAATTACCTCATGAAGCAAGAACCCTCTCTGACACAAGACCAAGCCGATGGTGGTGGAGGCTGCTGTTGACAAGATATGGATGCTGGAAGAGAGAAAAGGTGGGCCCTCCAAGGCCATGCTGAAGTGAATCTTGCTCTCGGTACTCCAAGTCTAGGACCTGTGGGCCTCGAGACATGATCTCCTAGTTATCCCTGAAAGTGGGGGATAACAGGGCCTATCACTACTGGTCAAATCACCATGACCAATTCTGGGAGAATATCTGCCCGATGCTAAAACATCAACACTCCCTCTTAGCTAGGGAGGTATCTTTCCATGATGTCTTCATCTAGTAATCCACTGACTACTTTGTAATCAACTAGTAGCACACAACTACTACCATTCCATCGGTAGATCGAATCATCCGTTACAGTCTTTGCAATCAAGCAAGATACAATTGCTCCAAGTGATTTGGTAGACTCCATGACAATCAACTAGTAACATACAACTACTACAATGCCATCCAATAGAACACGACTATGCTGATCCATAATAGTACACAACTACTGTCCAGTGGTACACAGCCACTGCTACTAGCACACAACTACTATCCAGTGACACACAATCACTGCCATTGGTACGCAACCACTGTAGTAGTACACAACTACTGTCCATAGACACATAGTCTTTGCCAGTGGTAGACAACCACCGTAGTAGCAAAAAGTTTGTCACACATGACACTCCCATGTGGATTTCTAGAGGCTACTCCCTCTAGAATCACTAGGGTCAACTCCCCATAGTGTGTGACGCCAAGGTCAACTCCCTTGACGTGTCCTCATGTGCTCTCCACAAGGGATGGGTCCTCATGTGCTCTCCACGAGGGGAGTTGGGCTATAAGCCTAAACCCACTTATCCATCTCGGATAAGTGTTCTCACAGATCAACTCAACTTAGTCACAGAGGAGTATGATCTGGAGAATGTCTCAGGAAGCTGCAAACATTAACACTCCCTCTCAGCGAGGGAGGCATTCTTTGCCACGGAAGTACTCAAACTTTTTCCTGGTAAGGGGTTTGGTAAGAACATCAACAACATGTTCATCTGTAGGAAGGTACTGCACCAGTACTGCCTTCCTCTGCACCATGTCACGGATGTAGTTGATATACACAAGACTTGAGCTAGCTCATCCTACAAGGGGTGGCCAGTCCCTTGGGGATGATCATGTTAAGTCATCTTGGACCATACTTGACATATCGAGGTTCCCTCATGAAACCAATGTTTAAGACATATTGAGGTTCCCTCATGGAACCAATGTCTCACAAGACATATCGAGGTTCCCTCATGGAACCAATGTCTCACAAGACATATCGAAGTTTCCTCGTGAAACCAATGTCTTGGTTCCTTCATTTGACCATCTGAGGCACGTCAAGATGAAGTCTACATTCCCCCCTACTAGTCCACACAGGACCCTCCGGGGATAATGTCTCATGATGGAATAATATCAACATTCCCTCTTAACGAGGGAAGACATTCACATCAACAGAGCGGTTCACCAGCTAGTCAATTGGCTAATGGTAAACATCTGTCAAATGCCCTGAATGTCAGCAATCTGCTCATTTGTGTGTTGAAGCCTGGCTGCTTCATCTACACCATGTCTTAGATGAAATCCCGCGAGAAGCCTCTAAGGCCTCATTGCTTCCACGACTCGCGTCACTGGCTACAATATATTATGCTTCTGCAGTACTGAGTGCTATATAAGTCTGCTTCCACGAATCCTAACTGATCTTGAGCTGAAGCAACACCCTCTGGTGTCCTTGCTGTCCTCTCTTCATCTCTTGAGACATATCCAACTATACCACACTGGTACACTTGCTTTGTTGCAACTCAATCTACTCAATCATGCGCTGGCTCAGGGTGCTTACTACAAAGCACTATTTGGCTCTCTGCTTGAGAGTAGGTCCTCCACTCTCTCTGCAGCTACTCCCTCTGGGATTCTGCACTGCTCCCTCTGGGAATCTGTAACTGCTAAACACTGAGACTGAGAGTAGCTTCTCTACTCTGTCAACAACTTCCCTCCTCTGGGGCTGCTCTCTATGGAACTGGCTCCTCCACTCTCTCTCTGCAATTGCTTCCTCTGCAGCTACTCTATATGGAACTAAGAGTGGCTCAATAACTGCTCCCTCTGGAGTTGGAGGTGAATCCTCCTTTGTCTCTACTCCCTCTGACACTGAAGGTAGCTCCTCCTCTTCTGGAGGTAACTCAATCTCTGCTCCCTCTGGATGTAGTACTGCCTCCCTCTCTGGGAGTGCCTCTACATACACTGGAACTATTGCCATGCCTGCTCCCTCAACATCTCATGGCTCGACTCATGTACTAGGACTGCTACAACTTCTCTCTCTGAGTCTCATACTGTATCTTCCTCCATAACAGGATCCATCACCATAGCTTGCATTCATGGTCACTGGAAATGTCTCTGTTATTTGGCATGGCCCCGTCCTGGGAGGTACATTGCTCATAGAAACTACTTGTCTCTGAGCATCATTTCTGGTGATGTCACTCCATGAAATCATGTTGGAAGGTCTTGCCCTCCATGTCTGATTCTTTGCATGAGCTAGATGACTCCCCTTGAGACTTGACTCCCTCTGAGACAGACTTCAAAATAGATCACGCTACCTACCATGTGATATCAGTGTCCACTAACCAGGTCCCCCTTCTGGAGACTACACCAGAAAGAGAGAAGATCAAGGGGATTGATCTCCTTTTCTCTTTCATTGCTTGCACAGTGGAAATATTGATTACATGCATAACATTATTGAGCACCCGTACCAGGGAAAGTGGCTCAAATACAATAATGCATCTTCCGGGCTCTCGTACCAGGGAAAATGGTCCTTCAAATAAATAAGGGTTCCCGTATCAGGGATAATGACCCTTGCTGCTAGTTGTCTTGCTGCTCAATGCCTACTACAGTCACTGCTATCATGAGAAATTGGATTCACCGATAGTCTCACACAACTTTGATTGTCATAGTGAATCAACATAGGTTCAAGGATCTGACCAAATAAATCTGCAAGGAGATTTCGAAGCCATACTGCTTCGCGGACTGCCACACTAGCTGCTATGTACTCCGCCTCTACTGTACTGAAGCGTCCATTCACATAGGGTCGTGTCCACATCCAAACTGCTTTATCATTGTCCAAGGATACGACAACCAGAGTCTAAATGAGGTTGTTGTTCTATAAGAATTTCTCTATCCCAGAACTCATACGTAGCAATAAGCGTCGGCCATAGAGAGACTATTGCAACATTATTGCAGAGACAAAAGAGCATCAAGCATGAAGCATAACATGACATCTATTATTAAATTGGTGACCTTGTGCTCTTCTTTCTCGTTTATTAGTTGAATCAGGTCCTTAATGAATGAACCCATCGTCAATTCCATTGCTCTCATCAACTACCTGTTTTTCAAGATTACAGGCCCTATCTGGCGAATTTACAATCTCGCAGTAAAAATATAGAGAAGTTAAGAGCCAACCCTAGCCTAATAGGATGTGTTGGAGCTAGCTTTGCCGCAACAATATCCTAGGCAGACTTGTAAGTAAGCAAGGTGTTCTCAACAACCTCCTTTCTTTCGGCGCCTGTTTTAAACTCGATCCATTGCGAAGGAAAGTTAAATCCTTCAAGGCTATGACCATGAAGGGAGGGTCCCCAAGCAGAAGTAAATACCAAAGGACAACGGTGCAATTCAATCCTTTGCTCTGCGCTTTGCGAAAGAGAAACTATCATGATCCACTCTCTTGATAGCAATTGGGATTTCTTCGGTGTCAATCTGACGTCGAACCAATCATTGAGTGAGTTGTCTATTGCTCCACCAATCGATCACCGTTGGTATTGTACACAAGGAACAGGTTGCAGGTGTCATTCCCAGACGCGATAGCCGAGTTCTTGGTCCACATGGAAACCAATACAAACCTGGTGGTGGGGTGCTACTGGCAGGGCTTGGTGCACACTACTCGTGCAGGGGAGCTCATATAATCGGGGCTGTGGGCTCTTGAAACATCGTCGACCTCCAGATGCCCTCTCTGTTCATGTGAAAATCGAGTGGTGACAACCGATTCGCCTCCCCAAAAGACCACAATTGCATCTTCCTTTCACGACCACATGTTTCCACGCAGCTCCTCCCACACGACGGTTATGGCTCTTCCATGCCGGATGGTCTCCTTCAACAAAAGATTGGACTGTAAACCCGCCTGCTGTGAGTTTCTCTAATGGCGACTCTCTCAAGAGTACAAGCACACCCTCTATTCCAACCAATCATACCTCCCGACATGTGATTCGAGTAGCAGTGATCATTCATGTTGAATTCTATTACAATTCTGGTCTCTATAGAATTGATGGACAAACGCACTCTTGGGCCCTCCTGTGAGAGAGTCAAGCCCTGTCCTGCTCTGATACCATGTTGATTTTCTATATGAGATAATATGAGATGATATATGATCGATGTATTATTACAATGATGAGTGTTCCATATATAGAGAATAACTACTTATTTATTATATATATTTATACCTTGTATTATAAATATCATGTCATATATATATATATATATATATATCTGGAAGAATGTCTTCCCAATGTTGTCCAAACATCAACAATATGAAATGCAACTTTATTTACAAATAAAGCAAAATAAAACTGCCAATTGGTTGGATGTCCAACTGTACAATTTTTAACACTCCCTCTGCAGTTAACATCCATCCAGTGAGGACTCCCTCACAACAAAACACTATGTAACTAAGTATTAAACTACCAATACATCTACGTTGGAGACACTAAACACAACAGCACCGACAACATTGAACTGCATGCACCTCCTCCTCCAGCCAGAAGTTAGAACCCATGCATGTGCTCCACAATAGGCTCACCATCTCTTCCAGTTCTGGAAGCTATGAATTACAGTTTGGCCAGAACTGAAAAACTCACCTAAGCAAAACCTTCGGGCACCCAAAATGTTCCTGTACATGGAGGGCGACCACAGTCACCTTTCCAAATACACAACACTGATTTCTCACACTTCAAAAAAACGTCACTTCCAGTAGTCACACAATGCGCTTTGTCATCTTGAGATCCATTCTTCTTAAGCAAGTCTGCAGCTTGTACCCTGCAGTCCCATGCTCTCTTTTGTTTTGTTTCCCTTCCATATTCCAACGACAGCGCTTTGTCCAAATCAATTTTTCTGTCAAACAAACAAATATGAAACAGCCAAAATTCCAAAGTATAGGATTACACTTCAGGAAATTCCCATGATCAACAGCGCCCCATCTCGTGAGTTCAAAGCCGTCTATGCTCTGATACCAAGTTAAAAAATAGGAAAAATGCAGCCACAGTTCATAGAGAGATAGAGCAGATATACACAATAAACTTTGAAGCACTGCTCTTCATTACACACGATCAATATTTATATACAAATATGTGATAGCAGAAACATTCAGCGTGCCACAGAATTTGAAACACGACCTTATTTACAAATAAAGCAAAATAAAACTGCAAGCTGCTTGGATGTCCAGCTGTACAAATTTTAACGCTACTCACCTAGTGGTGCCAAGCAATAAATAAAAATAATCTTGGCTAAAAAAATCCTAATAGGAACTTGTGATATATAAAATTATCCATTTTATGTTCTGCCAAAAGCAAATTTATGAACATAGTATCAGGTAAATTTAATTTGGTTTATAAAGGAGTAGCTATCTTCCAAATTGTTCTCTGCTAGCAGAGGAGCTGTTCCTTGTGGGATTTTTCTTCCAAGGGAACTGCTTAAGGACTAATTGATTTCGTTTTGAGTTGATGTTTGTAAATGCTTTTTGCTTTTTCTCTTTAAGTCATAGTCAAAGCCAAAGTACCTTGGATGTCTGGGTTTCCTTTCAATCACTTTGAAATTCATCCTGTCATTTAAGTTTTGCAGAAAACAGAGGAGCTTGCACGTTCCCTAAGAGAAGGGATAGGCTGGCAAAAATATGTGAAGCGTGATGTCCGTACTCTAAATAAGCGGGAATATCAGGTAATTCTGAACACTAGAAGCTTTTTGCACTGTATCTATAATAATTGGCAAGGTTTGCTTAGCTGAAACATTTGACCAAACACCTCTTCTCCGTAGCTAATAATGATCTGCTGTTTGCTGCCAGCTTTGTTATGTTGATCCCGGGGTAGCTTGTGGTGAAGAATTAGAAAGTCTGAAATTACTCCGAAGTATGCTCTTTTCATATTGAGTGATAAAAAGGGTCGAGGTGGCTGTCTTCATTAAAAGCAGAACACTGCATGATGCACATTGATAGATATCTTCACTTGAAATTTGTAGGAGATTGAGTGATAAAAAGGGTCGAGGTGGCTGTCTTCATTAAAAGCAGAACACTGCATGATCCACATTGATAGATATCTTCACTTGAAATTTGTAGGAGAGAGATGCCTGTTAAAAATTAAAATGTGCAGTTGGATATAAAAAATTATTAAGCAGCCAGTGGCCCGGTGAAGACCTTCCAAGCCACAGTGAGAACATGGGTGCCTAATAAACATGGAGTGACAGAACACTGCATGATCGACATTGATAGATATCTTCACCTGGAATTTTCAGGAGAGAGATGCCTGTTAACAATTAAAATATACAGTATAATAAAAAAAAAGCAGCCAGTGGCCCAGTGAAGACTTTCCAAGCCATAGCGAGAGCATGGATGCCTAATAAGTATGGAGCGACAGGTCAGCTCTGATCTTTGGTAGCTCAAGAGAATTAATTTTTTCCAATGGACTTAAAAAGGTTCTGGTGCTATTTGTGTTCTTGCTGGATCATAGCTGATGCACCGCACCAAGGAGTTAGAGAAGTTCCTTCATTTTCTTCTTGCAGCCCCCTTTGAAATACAATGACCATATGGGCTATAAATGTGGAAGTTAAATTCGCGATGGCCATAGTTGTTCATGCTTTTCCTTGGACATGTATAGTGATTCAGTCAAGACATTTGCTTCAACTAACGCCCATACAAGCTATAAGCCAGGTATGCTTCTGATTATTTTTATTGGACAAATTACTTTGTTGCTTCAGTATGATGAGAATGATTGATGGGTTGCAGTGCAGGTTAAATGGTTTTCCAAGTAAGCAGTTGGCGTGGACCTTCAAAGCCCCTAGTGAGAACGTGGGTGAGGGTGTAATAAGCACGGAGTTATAATTGAGCCCTAAGCTATGCCAGCCGAAAATTGAATGTTATTTTTTCCACGTGAAGGCAAGGCAAGGCAGTTAACGAACTACCTCCCTTCCAGCGAACATTTTGAGGATGGAATTCAAAACCAGTATTATGATTTCTTGTGTTATGGAGTATCACAAAAACTATGCTAAAGTTAATAGCATTGTGGTTAACCTATTACAAATGGTAATTAATGCACATGTAGGTCTAAACGAGGCTAGATCATGAACAGCTAACCCTATATTAATTATAGACAACTATTGTTCCAGATTCGGTTCGGCTGGCACTTGCACTTGACTCATCCCTTTTTTTTGAGAGATGTCATTTAAGTGGGGTAAACCATATATAAATGTTGGAAAAATAAAACTCAAGTTAAAAGGAAAGAAACCTTTTTAACATTTAACAACTAAATGGTGAGAAGAGAATAGAGTATAATATCCAACATGAATGTACAATACCATATCTTATGATTTCATTACATATTCTTATTTTATAAGAGAATTCCGGAAGCATATGCGTCCGACCCAAATGAAAACAATTTCCAGTTTATATATATATATATATATATATATATATATATATATGTGGGTAACATCAATTTCATGAATTATAAATTATCAGGGTTTTTGAGTTTAAAACAATTTCCATTTTGCATATATATATATATATATATGGTAACATCAATTTCATGAATTATAAATTATCAGAGTTTTTGAGTTGAAAACAATTTCTAGTTTATATATATATATATGGTAACATCAATTTTATGAATTATAAATTATCAGGGTTTNTGAGTTTAAAACAATTTCCATTTTGCATATATATATATGGTAACATCAATTTCATGAATTATAAATTATCAGAGTTTTTGAGTTGAAAACAATTTCTAGTTTATATATATATATATATATGGTAACATCAATTTTATGAATTATAAATTATCAGGGTTTTTGAGTTGGACATGTTGTACATAACATCTTTATTGGAAAAGCTTACATTTCACAGTTATTGTGACATTTGTATTTATATTAAAAATGTACACTTCATAATATGAAAAAGCTTACATTTCATAATTATTGTGACATTTGCATTGATATTAAAAATGTACACTTCATAATATGAAAACCACAAAAAGATTTATGGAAGATTTCCACTCAAAAAGTCTAAAAAAAAAAAAAAGTTTATAAATTTAGTGGCAATTCCATCCACTAACTCAAAAACTCAAAACTTATACATTACTGAGTATAAAAAAAACTATGAAACAAAATTGTGATAGAAACTAACAAACATGCTTCTTTTCCTCAAAAGTATTAGTGATAGTCCACTCTATGATATGCATTGCTTCACTTTCCCTAGCAATTATAAGGAAGAATTTTGAACATTGACAATTGATGATGGTGTCATCTTGGATATACATAAAGAAACAAATTCCATTAACAGTAATCTTTTTGATGTCCAACTACATGCATTGCTTTACCTTGCGTACTTTCCCTATCAATTATAAAGGCCGAATTTTGAACATAACAATAATCCTTTCGACGTTCAA
The DNA here is from genome assembly GCA_032191745.1 of Picea mariana. Lineage (NCBI taxonomy): Eukaryota > Viridiplantae > Streptophyta > Pinopsida > Pinales > Pinaceae > Picea > Picea mariana. The sequence goes on from JASDQU010372519.1 coordinate 52,520, forward strand.
CTAAATTTTGAACATAACAATAATCTTTTTGATGTCCAACTACTTGCAATGCTTCACCTTCCCTATCAATTATAAAGGCAGAAATTTGAACATTGACAATTGATGATGGTGTCATCTTAGATATACATAGAGAGAAGCCAATTCTATTAACAATAATCCTTTTGATGTCCAACTGCAGTGAAATGGTCCAAACCACCCAGCTCAGTTTAGGAATGGTTGTTACACCTTTATGAAAATATTATAGAAGGGATCAATGAAACACCAATAGTTTATATGCTTCAATATTCTCGTAATTTTCCCAAATTGGCAATACAAGGTGTAAATGGCCTAACAAACTCAACATGCATATAAAACATTTTTTTTCCAATGTATTTTTATTTGAGATAAACAAAAATACAATATCTAGATGCTCAATGTACAGTCCAAAAAACATCATTCAGAGATAGATCTCTTCAAAATATTTCACTATTCATAGCTTCCATAATATCAAGTATACTATCTATCAAGTAATTGAAAACAATTATAAGACTTAACAGTGCCCTGTAGTGACAAATTACAAGTTCAAAGGGAGTTTAGAAAAAATTAAATGAAAATTGTTGTAAAACCATTGTATGGCCATCTTGTATTTCTTCCAGGGAACTATAAAGCTTACATAGTTGACGTCCTTCCTAAGAGCTGATTTGCAATCTTGTTGTGCTCTCTATAAATATGAGTATAGTTGACCCAAAGAAATTGATAGGATATCGCCTTTAATTGTTGTGCTAGTGGAAGGAGAGAACTATTTTGTACTTGGAAGCTTCCTTTTATCCGATTAATGACCATAGATAAATCACCCATGATGTGAAGCTTATCGATCCCTTTGTCCAAAGCAGATTTTAGCAAGTAGTATAAGGCCTTGAATTCCCCTTGGTTATTTATTCCTCTTCTTGTATTTCCTTTGACTTGAAATTGTTGTATTTGAAAGATATAGAATATGCATGTTTTTTAATTGGAAAATGATGATGATGATCAACATCCACTAAGACTGAATTGGTCTATCAGACCTTAAGAGGGTAAGTAATTACTTGCGATTCTTTAGAATTTTGTTTTTGTGCTAAAAAAACATTAAGAGAAGTTTTCCAAAATCACCATAGTTTTGTTGAGCTAATATGTTAGGAAAGTTGATAGAGTGAAAAATATTTTTAAAATGAGATCTAATCTGGGTATAGGTTGGACAATCTAAGAGAAATTTCTTTCATATTCAACCTTCTTAGTGTCACAAAGGGGACACACTCTTTCATCCCATGGTGTTTTAGGAATTGACCAATGCCCAGTTTCACTATGAAGCTCGTGAGGATTTGTTCTTATCTTAGCAATGTTTATTTTTTTCTTTACACTTGTCAAAACAGATGTATAATTTTGATCTTCTAGATTAGGGTTGATTACATCCTTATAATACCTTAATTTTCTTGTTTCCTCTAACTCTTCATCACACCACATTTTCTCCTTAAATTTTGATTTGATGATATTTTTAATAGTATCTTTATTCTACAAAATGGTGTTTTCCATGATTCCCCAATAGTTTATCCAAGATCGGACATCTTTAAGCCATCCTCGCTTGGATTGATGGTAGTTACGACTCGATTTTGAAGGAATTTTAGGAAGCCTCTTGTCTTCCATGTTGTTTAGCTTGTTCTTATACATTAGGTATCTAGTCATAGTTGTGCTCTCAATGGGGGAGAGGCCTGTTTCTAAGAGGATGGGATAGGGCATATTTCCTTTAGTTTTGAGATTATAGGTTATAAAATTCATTTGTATTTGCTCTGTCTTTCTCCGGGATTCACGAGAGATACTATAGTCCCAGACTTCACATCCATACAGAATAACATGTGTAACATGAGTCTCAGAGAGGAGTTTCTTCTTATCCCAAATACAAAGATTGACTGATTTACAATTTTTTTCAAGCCCATAATAAACTTTCCATCCCCCAATAATCCTTTTCTCAATGCTATAAGTCAAGTTGAGCTTGTGGTGAATAACAATTCCAAGATATTTGTATGAAGTCACTTCCTCCAAGTTGGTGTTGTCATATATGAAGGTATCACAAGTGATCTTATTTTATTTAATAATCATGACCTTAGTCTTATCCATATTAACAATCATACCCATATTGGAGCAAAAATTCTTGAGGATTCTTAATTGGTTTTCAAGGTCACGGGGACTCATTTCCATAAGAACGATAGCATCGGCATAAAGAAGAAGATTGATGACTATACCAGTGAGAGTATGTAATGTTCCCAAGCCATTATGCTAGGAACATCACGATTTTGGTGTCTTTAAAACTTTTCTAGTTGTGGCATTTAGTCAAACACTTTGTTGGTCTACTTGTTTACTTGTAGGATGACCTCTTGATTTCAGCCTTAGGGTTTAGTTGATGATTTAGATATGTGTTGCAGCAATAAACAAGAAGATATAATCATGGAACATACCTCAACCATATGGAATATCATAGACAAGCCAAAACATCTCAAATATGCTTTTATTCATGAAATAGATGAACCTGCTACAATGAGATGTCGATCTGGAATGCTCAACATATGGCTAAGAAGATAGACAATATAGTTGCTACAAAAAGCTCCCGATAATACAAAATAAGCCTCCAAAGGCTGGATAAGAGATGAAGACCAATACCAAGGTAGATCTGGGTTGTATGAAGTGCCAAACCCCCACTGGAAGATGTCACGCCCTGCTGGAATGTTGAAGCTCCTCAATAATTCGGCCCTTCTGTCAAAGGTGTCCAATCACCTCAAGAAAGATGCCAAATAGTAGATCGGGTGATGGCAAGAACAACCCAGGTGCCTGAATCTCCAAGATCCCTCTCAAACCCTATGGATATGAACCTCCAATGTATGGTGCGCCCCCCTTGAATGCCTGAAACCCTAATAATTCAACCTCTCTCCTAAAGACCTTCAATAGCTCCACCAATCCACTATAATGATAGATCGGGGCACGACAATGAAAACCCAGGTGCTCAACTAGGCAAAATACCTGCTAGATCCTTATGTCTAGCTATCCTCCAAGATGTGGTGCGCCCTCCTCTTGGGAAATCATCCCACTCATAATACAAATAAATCCCCAACTAAAATGCCTCTGGAAACAACCAAAAATGATGCTAAGACACCTGCAAGGAAAACCCAATACCTGGAATTCCAAAATCACTTCTCCTCAACTAGGACGAATCCTTCCTCAATGGATGGTGCACCCCTCTTGCTGGAAACCCTAACTGGTGCGCCCTCTCTCTCTACCCCTGCAACTGATGTAGAATCCTCCTGCCACTGAGTAGATCTGGAACTAGAATGGTGTGGGAGAGTATAGCATCTCCGAGACCAAGCTTGGGACAAGCTAGGTGAAATCTTTCACCATCGAATCGTCCTCTAGGGTTTGTTAAGTCAAAACCCTCAAAACCCCTAATGTTGGGCTCACTAGCTAAAAGCCAGATATCAAAAGATGATCACACATGAATGAATGAGTAGAGGCCCTTGCCTTTCCTTTATACTTTTTTCTCACCTTGTCCCTCCAAAGTGACTTTCATTTTATTAATATTTAATTAATTAATTAAATCACTTTAATTAATTAATTAACTTTTTTACCTCTGAAAATCACATTATCTCTCCTTGTGGCTTTCCTGGCCACTGATAGTCACTTCTCAACATCCCATCCTATAGTGTTTCTTCTCCCAATTCCAATGAGCTACTACACTTAGAGGTTCCTCCAAGTAATGTGCCCAAAATGACCTCTCTAGTGAATTTAATTGACTTATAGCCAAAAATACTCAAAACCATGGAAATCGTCAGAATGCCTCGGAACCAAAGCCAATCTGTGTGGAATGGATCATAATGATGAAATAGGATGAGCAATTCAAGATGGACCCCACAATGCCTCTCAATAACCCCTGTACTCGCTATAACATCCATCTAGCTACTCTGGTCATCATAAACCTCTGCACTGTGATGATGTCCCAAAGTGGGGACATTACAAAGTAGGGTCGACACAACCTATTTTTTCCAAGAAATCTTCTAACTTATCAATGTATATGAAAAAAAGGGTAGGGGACAAGGGACAACCTTGTTTGACTCCAATATTGCAGTTAATCTCTTTCGACCAACCCTTAGTGTTTTTAAACTTAGCAATAACATTCTCATACATTGTTATTGCAACAACCCTCAACTCGAGAGGCACTTTTATCTCTTCCAACCTATTCCAAAGGTTTTTCCTAGGAACCATGTCAAAAACTTTTCTAAATTCAACAAAACAACAAAAAGGATTGGTTTAAGTATTGCAGAACTCATCCACCATGATCCTAAAGGTAACAAGATGGTCCACAGTTGAATGATATCTCCTAAATCCGGCCTGACCTTTAGCTCTTTTACTATGACTTTCTAGCCAAAGGCTAATCTTCTTTTCCAAAGTAATTCCATAAAGCTTGGCTAAAATCAGGCTAATCATAATGGTCCTATAATTAGAGGGAATGTTTCTATCCCCATTTTTAAAAATATGAACAATGAAGCTCTGCGTCCAAGGTTTAGGGAAACCTTGCTTGACTGCTAAATTGAAGAGCTTATGTATGTGAGAGATAAGGATAGGCCCTTCAATTTTAAAATTTTCATCTTGGTAGCCTTCAATGTCCTTAGCTTTCCTATTTGCAAGTCGCTTAACCCCGAACTCTATGTTATCTAAAGAAAAAACTGCATCCTCTATAGGGACAATATGAATGGTGTCCATGGCATTAGGGAACTTGTAAAGACTTTTAAGGTAGGAATTTCAGTCCATTAAGGGAATCATAACATTTTCTTTAGTACTGCGGTTTAGAATTTGGCTCCATAAATTCTTAGGATCTAGCTTAGATAGTTGTGAAAGTTGCTCTTGCCTTTTATTGATATAGTACCTTTTTTTTCCTTTTAATTAGGAATTTGTATGTATTGATCTTATCGAGTTTTAAGGACTCGTTAGAAGCATCCCTAATGGTTTTCCTAGCAATTTTACATTCTTTATCATACCAAGGGTTGGACGTTCTATTATTCTTTTTATAGGACACATCGAAAGAGAACTTGTTAATAGAAGTGGAAAGGGTAGTTGTAAAATTATGAGAGTTCTTCAATGTTGTCCTTATAAGTTAGGAGATGTAATTTACTATTTAAATCCTTTAAGAAAAGGTCAGCTTTACTTTTGTCAAATCACAATTGCCTTTGATTATCAAAATTCTCTTCAATGATGCTCTTGTGCATGACGAAGTTTAGAGTTATGGTTAAAGGTTTATGATCAAAGTCGGGTTCATGGTCATTTAAAAGGTCAAAAGTTGCTATTTGGTTGGAAACTGGGATATCAGATATCACATAATCTACGACACTACTACAAAATTGAATATAATAGTTACATTCAAAAAATTGATTTGAATTAGTGTACTTTGAAATTCATTAATAACCTAAAGAGACAAGTAAGATTTAAATAAGGTTCATTATAAGGATGTTTACTATTTTTTTAATATGTTGTTTGATATTCTATTTAATTTTTTAAAAAATTAACAAAAGCAAAAGGTCATCATCATGGGTCATAAAGGCATAAATAACGGTTACGGTTACAAATGCTTCATCACATTCATTTGTTCATTCAAATTTAACTCCTTTCTTTTGTAGGGTTGCGAAGGGATTTGGGATTTGGGAGAATCCCTTCACAAATTTTCACAAATTTTCTATAGTAACCTTCCAATCCCATAAATCTATGTACTTCTTTAGCATTCTTAGGAGCAGTCTAGTCAATTATAGTTTCAATTTTACTATGGTTTACAACAATACCTTTCGCACTGATGGTATGCCCTAGATATTGGATTTCTTTCTAAATGAAGGAACATTTACACAATTTCCTACACAACTTATGTTCTTTAAGGGATTGAAGTACCAATCTCAAGTGATCTTGACGGTCCTTCTCATTTCAGAAAAAATGAGGATGTCATCTAGGAATACTTGGACAAAATAGTCCAAATATTTTTGGAATACACTATTCATTAAATTCATAAATGTTTCTAGGTCATTGGTCAATGCAAATGGTAAAATGATGAATTCATAGTGACCAAACCTTGTTCTAAATGCATTTTTTTGTATATCTTCCTCCTTAATTCTTAGCTAGTGGTATCCTGATCAAAAATTGATTTTGGAAAACATTGAAGCTCCCCTTAGTTGATCAAAGAGGTCATTGATGCAATGCATTGGATACATGTTTCTAATGGTGCCCTTGTTTAGATCATCGTAGTTAATGCACAACCTTAGTATTTCGTCCTTATTTTTCACAAATATCACTAGTGCTCCTCATGGTGATACATTGAGCTTGATCAATCCTTGGTTGATCAGTTCATTGAGTTGCATACTTAACTCGTTAAGTTATCGGACATTCATACGCTATGGTGTTTTGGATATAGGTTATGTCCTTCACTTCAAGGTAATGGAAAATCAAATTCTTGTACAAGGGGAAAACCTAACAACTTTGGGGGAAATATATACTTAAATTTAGACTGTATTAGATGCAGCTTCTCAAAAGGGGTTTAGTCTTCACTGATTTCCTCAATCGTATATATCCTACACCCTTTTCTCATACACTTCTTAACCTTTTTGGCCTAGATTAAGTGCAAAGTAACTTCTTCCTTAACCTCATTAATAAATACTGTCTCTCCTAGATAATTTTTGTAGAGAACCTTCCTTTTGTAGCAGTCTACCAGGGCTAGGGGTGTTCTTCTCTCATCGACATTGGACAAAAGGCCATGATCCTATATTTATTTCTTCTCCAAATCCCTCTCTTGACCTTGATTTATGTTTGGTTTTGACTTTGGCTAGCAACCCAGTCTTTAAAGATGTTGGTCATTTCTCTTGGATAATGTAGTATGGCCTACTTGGATGGGGTTCCAATCTCAGGGGTGACATGTGGTTTCCTTCAATGCTTAGGGGCCATAGATACTCCTGAAAGATTCAAAGGTCAAATTCTTGGTTTTGTGTTTTAGTTTTAATGAATAATGCTTCCTAATATTTCTCAAGGTTAAGTAAAAAAAAAAAGTTGTCATTATTCTCATACTATGTATGTGTTTATGAAACATGTGTTTTGCATGTGCTTATTATCACATATGTATGATATTCGTTAATCCTATGGTATGAGTTTTGGGATTTAATTGTCAAGATATTAAATCTCTTTGTATAGGTTTTATGCATATTAACAACAACCATGCATGTGTATATGTGTAATCTAATTCATTTCCTACCACTATTATGAAAACAAAGAAAGGGGAGAAGAAGAAGAGAAGAGGCATCCTATGGAGGTCCAGGGAGGTAAGTGCCACATCTTTTTTCCTCATGCGTTGCTATTCTAATGCACTCCACCTAGGGATTTTGTAATTTCTTGTGTTGACTTAGGCCTATATTGGGTCACGTGTATTGCACCTAGAGTAGTCGTGAGGATTTAACCTAAAACTCTCTTTTCATCAACATTAAAGTTTAAAGTTTATGTGTTGTTGGTAACCTTGTTAGTCCTTGCCCTTTGGGCTGGTAGGGACTATAGTAATTGGTTTTCTACCAATCTATTAGTCTTGCATGGAAACCAACAAATTTAACCTAAAGTTTTTCCAAATTCGTAATTTTTTGAAGTTGCATTTCACATTATATCCTAAGTTTTGAGTTTGGCATCTTATTTGGCCTCATATCAAGGCAAAGTTAGGATAAAGTTTCACATAATTTACCTGGTTTGAACATTGAATTAGGAAACCAGATACAAAATGAAGTAATGCTAACTTTCAAGTTAGCATTACTTCCCTAACATTAAATGTTTTCCCAAATTATTTTCGTATGCACAGTCCATAGCTAATATCTATTAGGTACATCTGCGCATGGCAACTGCTTCAAAGGTGTTGTGATCTTGAGCTTCACAGATGTTGTGATCTTTGTTTTAGGTGAGCTATGGACTTTTACTATTCTTTAACAACAACAAGGAGTTCAAATTGCTTTTCCGTCTGGATCTAGTGGTTCTATAACTGATCTTTGGTAGCTTGCTTGATTAATGAATCTGAGGAGGACTCTGAGCTGCTTAAAAGCGAACGTGCAATATGATAACTTCATGCTTATTTCATCGACTCTCCTGCTATAATGTCTCTTGTTTTGCATTACAAGCATGGTCATGTGAATTGAATCAAGAAGCTCAACCACTTGTGGTTTTTACAGGTAAAATTGTCTTCTCACACTTCCACTACTTTCTTTTTAATATTTTTTTTAAATACAGTTTGAATTACATTTTCCATACTTGAATATGGATTTGTAAAACCACAAAGGTGGTGTCTTACTCTTAGAATAAAGTGAATGGCTCAGTTTTAGGGCTGACTTTGGTTGAGTTGACTAGACTATAACAGTAAGAAAAGTACTATATTCTTTTTTTTTCTTCTAAAAAGGTTAACCCATAGTCATACCTTATCGTAATTCTGTCATGGAATACCTGATTTGAAATGTTCTTTGAGTTCTCCACCTGAGCCATTTTCTGTCACTATAAACGCCAAGGTGGAATATTAGTAGGTTCCATATGGGAATATCGGTGCACAAATTAAAGATTTTGTTTTGAGAGCTATTAGCTATTGTATTGTAGTTTATATGAGTTCATCCCATTGTTCCAATCAGTAAATACAAAATTTGCAACAACCAAACATGTTGATTGATTATAATAGTACACTAGATATTGTTATGACAATAGACACAGAGGAACCTACCAGATAAAAACTTGATCTTTAGCGGTATCTAAATTTGTGCAGTGGATTTGCTTCTCAATTTTTGAATGTTATTTCCACCTTTTCCGTGTGTGTGTTTTCTTTCCAGTGGCATAGTACAACCCGTCAATGTTAGGTAATCCTTATAGATAATAAGTAATTGTTGAAATATTGTAATTGCGAAGAATATTCTAATTATTATTGAGTTATTTTCTTATAGATCAAATCCCCCTTTGTGGATTGATCATGTCAGGCTTTGTATATGACTAAATCCCCTTTTGTGGATTGGTCAAACCATAGTTATATGGTGTTGTTTGTAAAGTCGGCCCATAGGGCTTAATAATGTGGTTTTAACCACTAGTTGAAGAATTCGGCCCTGCTTGGTGAAGAGACATAACCCTAGCACCTCCCTGCTAGTATAAATAAGAGTGGATGATGCCTCATTCTCTCACTCACTCAAGTCACTCATCTAGTGCACAAGTTTTGAAGGAAGTTGCAGTTAAAAGAAGGATAAGAGAGAGGCACATGCTTGGTGTTGGATATTCTTGGTGATTTGGTCTTTTATCTTGTCATTGTATTGGAAATCTATATTAAGGAAGTTTTTGTTGGGTTTTCTCCCCCATGAGGGTTTCCCAGGATAAAATGTTGTGTACCTTGTGATTGTGTTTCTCTCAGTGATCTTGCTTATGCTATTATTGTCTAATAAATTGAAAAGAAATTAATAACAACTCTAAATTCAATATTAAGCTAGGATAAAAGGCTCTTGGTCGTTCAAGACTCTCCTTGGTCGTTCAAGTGAAATGATGAATCACAACTTGCACTCACTAATTCTGCTTTAGTCGGGTGCCTAGGACTCCAATGCATGAGACCTCCCTTGATGACCCAAGAGCGAGGGCGTGGGAGAGATTGATTTTATATTTAAACAGTTTAACACTCATGAGAGTGTGCTTGGTTATCTTCTTTGTTCGCTAGCCATTCCTTGGACCTATTTCGAGAACTCATCAAAATTTTGGATCATGGCATCTTTCTCATAAAGTTGAAGTCAGTTTCCAGTTTGAGTACAAAAGAAGAAGGAACAGTGCATGTTCCTTAACATCTGACAGAAAGACATGTACAATGGATTGGAAGGAAGAAGAATCCCAATAATGGATGCCTTCTTATTCCACCTTTTTTGTGCGTTTTCGCTTTAGAGTGGAAGAGTACAACACATCCATGGTAGTCAATCCTTAAATAGAATATCAATCAAAATAGTGTGCCTTGGCTTTGACTAATTAGAACACATCCATTTTTGGACGTTCACATCTGCGCTTTCATAAACACTCCTCTACTCTGATGCAACTAGTCGCAGCCTGGTAGAGAATCGAACAATGTTCATTGTTCTCATCAAAGTTGGTTAAAGTGTTGTGCATGGACGTCAATATGCCCTTTGTTGTAGAAGTCCATCTGTCCTGCAAGTGTGTTAAAAATGTCTCTCTTGCAATTCGTTAATAACATTAATTTCACGTCTTCCCTTGCACCATCCATGTGTTGCAATTATCCACAACAAATGTCACTAATGTTGGTTACTTGAATGATAACAATGCACTTAAATACAAATTGATTCTTTGATTTCCATGTTATAGAAACAAATGAATAGAGTGAATCAATCTTACATCCGCTCCTATATTTAATAAATCCTAAATTTAAGTGGAACTTTGATCTTAATGAATACTTATCTATCTCCACAAGGAACATTATTAATATGAATTAACTATGTATGTTTTACAATGACAATGATCATTGCAACTTTACATTCCAAAATGGTTGGCACTACCAAGGCAATGCCATTTTCACATATCTTGCTTTCGAGGAACATTATGAATACGAAGGAACTATGCATATTTTTCTATGACAATGATCATTGCAGTTTTATGTAAGTTATAAACTTGTAGGTTATAAACCTTGTTTTATATATTTTGTTTTGTTATAATTGGTAAATGTATTTTCGAGAATGCCATTGTGTATCAATTTATATAAAAACATCTAGAATAAAGACAAGATGAAAGCATATCTATTATAAAGGTGGTTGTCAATATATAATGATAATTTAACTCCAATTAAATATAGGGTTTATTGAATATAGAGAGGATGTAAAAGAAACTTAATATTTGATAAATCCTAAATTTGAATAATATGAAAGAGAACCACCACAACAATAGATTAACATTTCTTTGGTGTGGGTGGACCTATTTGTTAAAGAGATGTCAGAACATTATGTGAGTGGTATTATTGTTTTTCTTTTAATGGAGACAAAGTCAGAGTGAAATGAAATCTATGGGTATCAACTAAGACATAAGTATTTGAGTGAGATTTTGGTTTATTATAAATGAGTTTCAAAGCAATAATGAAAATGAAGTTTATCAATATCAACATGAGTCAGAAGTAATATTAAAGATGATTGGATTTATTATAGATGAGTTTTATGTTGAAATTTTATAGAGGATATGAATAGGATATTAAATTGAAAAATATTATATTTTGTATTAATGTGGTATGAGATTGATTACTCCTTAAAATGTATGTATTTTTTTAATATTAATTGGTATGAGATTCATTACTCTTCAAAAGAAAAAATGTTTTTTTAAATATATTTATCGAAATCAATAAATATTAAATTAAAGTGGGAATATGAAATATTTGAACAAAAAAAAATATCATATCAACTTAAAAAATATTATATTTTGCATTAATATAAGATGAGATTCATTATTCTTTTAAAAAATGTATTTTTTCAATATATCTATTGAAATTAATAATTACTACCGTGAAAATGTGGAAATATAGAATATTTGAAAATAAAAATGTATTCTTATTACACTTTTGCAATTCTAAATACCACTACAACCAAAGTATTAACTTGGGTTTGTTAAATATAGAGAGGATGTAAAAGAAATTCAACATTTAATATATCATAAAGTTGAATAATCTGACCGGGTAGCACAACAGTAGATAACAATCCTTTGAACAAGCTCAAAAACTGTACTTTATTAAAAACTCTTTCACAGGTGGCATGTTCAAGTTTGAAAACCACCTGTACACTTTCAGACCTCACTTGATTCAATTATTAAAACTTTTAAAATTCATTGCTTGTAATGTCGTTGGGACAATGGGGATGTTCAAGCTCTATGCACATTGAAGGCACATAACATTTGAAGTAATGCATCATCCATGGCCATGATCTTTTCGAATGAACGTAAAGTTCTTCCATGTTCAAATTAAGCATGGTAAATG